>CM066999.1:109872270-110144770 GCA_033977485.1 Hydrangea macrophylla
GTGCCAATGTATTCTCCAACCCTCTTAGTAAGTTCAACTAAGGTTTCCGGTCGGTTTCTGTGAAACGACGCGGCGCACTTTGTGTGTTGAACTCCCGAGCAGAAGGCTATAATAGCGATAATTTCATCAACATCATAGATTTCGAGCTTCTCTTGATTAAACCGATCAGTGAATTCCTTGAGGGTCTCATTATTCCTTTGTATGACTGTCAGTAGCTGCATGTCAGGCTTTAGCCGTTCATGTATACCGATGAACTGGCTGATGAACTACTTGCTGAGTTGCTTGAAACTGCGGACCGATCGGGGCTCCAAGGAGTAGAACCATTGCACGGCTGGGCCTTTCAAAGTGACGGGGAAGGCCAGGAAATGTAGTTCATCTGAGTTGGTGGCTAGGGCCATCTGAGCCTTGTAGGTCCGGACATGGTCAACCGGGCTTCCTGAGCCGTTATAGGGATTTATGCAAGGTTGCTTAAATTTGCACGGGATGGTAAACCTCGTGATCTGGCTAGAAAATGGTGACTCTGTCTCGGTATTGGCATGATTCTGAGTAGGGTTCTGGTCCAGCCTTTTGGCCACTCCATCAATTTGTTTTTACAAGTCCTTGAATCGTGCCACCACACTTTCTCGACAGGTATCCGGGCTGCAGGTCGGGTTAGTGGAGGAGGCTTCCTCCTCATGGTGGTGTGCTGTCCCTTGGGATCGGGCTTGGCTATGACTCTGGTTCATCATGTGCCTAGGGACACCTCGGCTCTTGACCGAGTGACCCTGGACTGGTTCCCGGGCCATATGCTCATGCCTTTCCTTTCGGGCAGTACGCCTATTGTTGATGTCTTTGGCATCCTCGACACATGATGGGTTGCCTCGGGCACGTTGTCTGGTCAAGATCGGTTCCCGACCATAAGCAACGTTCCCGGATCGTTTCCCAACCACTGAAGGACTTCTTTCTTGGACCAGCAGGGCTTCGATCTATTGCTGGATTTGACGCTGGCCCTCCAAGAGTTGTGCGAGGGTCGCGATGATCTGCTCAGATGTCTTGACTGTCGTAGCCGGCGCCGAGGCCTGCGGAACATCCCGGTTGGCCTGCTGTGCAGTCTTCTCACCCTTCTTCGGAGGCATGGCTATCAGCCAAGAGATTTGTTGATGAAGAACTTGTCATTCCCACAGACGGCGCGAAGCTGATGATGCCAAAAGTCGGTTAAAGTAAATTAAAGAAATTTAAGGAGAGAGAGAGTAAGAGACTGGTTTTTTGTATATGGTTCGGCCCTGGTAATGAAGGAACCTACGTCCACGTGTGTGTCTGAGCACGTTCACTACACTGTAAAAAGCCGGGACCTGTGGTGAACCAACAACAGTTTGGAGCTACCGTAGGTCGGGCGGGCGTGTTGGAGACTGCTATAGAGGTGCTGTAGAGACTGAAAAGTCAGTCCCTTTAATGGGGGGTGAGTGGTCTCTTTTATAGATACAAGAGACCTACTCATACATGGATAAGGAAATATAATCCAATTGGGATTGATTGGCATTAATTGTGGGGTTTCCTAATTGGATTATGAAACAATGTCCACTTTCCATAAGTCTTCTATCTTGAGTAGGAAACTGCCTAGAAATTCTGGGACATGTGTTGTGGGCCCAGCTGGCCTGCGCCTATACAGACCGTGCCAGTGTGGTCTTCTCGACCTATTGGTCTGGTCGTGAATGAACTGCTCGGGATGGTGAGTCTCGGGTAGACTAGACCGCTCGGGCTGATGCTTGTCCGAGGAGTTATGCATGATTTAACTGGGACATAGACTGGCTGCTGAGTTGAACTGCTCGGTTGTAGGATAAAGCCAATTTTGGGTGTATCATTTGGCAATGGTATCAAATTACTGGGTGGTCACCTAGTGTTATTGGAATTTGACAATCCTAGGAGTTTATTGGAAGCATTAGAAGAAAAGGAATGGTGGAGCAAATGGTTTCTAAACGTTGAAAAATGGAATCCACAGTTCAAAATCAGAACTAGAATTGCTTGGGTTAGATGTTTTGAAATCCCTCTTCATGTATGGTCAGAAGACTTATTCACAATATTAGGTGGTTACTGGGGATCCACAATTATGGTGGATGAGGAAACAAAGAGAAGGGATAACCTCATGTATGGTAGGGTTTTTATTGAAACTGATGAAGTGGAATCCATAAAGGCTTCCTTCAAAGTCTTGGTTGAGGGTGAATCTTTTGTGATCAGAGTGCTGGAGGAAACCCCTAACAATCCGGTACCACATGTTCAATGTGGTGGTTGGTCAGATGGCAAGGCCAAGGAAAGAACCTTGATAGAGGTGAATTCTGACTATAGTATTAATCAAGAGTTGCCAATCAAATCTAAGCCCTCCAAAGAAGCTGATTGGAAAAAGCAGTTTGAGGGCCCCTTAGAATACAAACAGAGCCCTATTCAGATTTTGAATACCAAAGCAAAGTCAAATTTAGAGGTGAATCCTGTTGCAATCAACATATTCAGGCTCAGGTTTCTCCTATGCATTATGTGGATGTTGTTGGGACCCAACGTGTAAAGTCTATACTGAGAAGACCTAGTGCAGAACCTTCAGACCCTACCCATCCCAACACAATCTGATCCCTGCTTGTGAGCCCAAGTCATGGGGTTCCATTCGACAACGCTAAAATGTCAGGCCTGATGGAGTCTAGCAATATTGGAAAGGTGAGGAAATCAGATTCTAACTGGATGGTAGAAGAGGGATCTTGGGTAGAAGAAACTGACCCATTGCAACTAGAGTTTGGTAAAGAAGATGAAGTTTCCGCCTCTGAAGTAGAAGGTTTTAACGAGACTGAGGATGTTATCAAACACCTAACCCATAGAGCTTCGTTCTCGAGATCAAGGAAGAGAACATCATTGAACGATCTGATGCGTAGCCGAAGGTTATTTTGGAAGAAGAGGAGCCGTGTTGGGCATACAAATCTCAACAAAAGAAAGGGATCTAGTAGACAGAATAAGGTAAATTATAACTCCAATGGAGGACCAACAATGGAAACTTCAGGTACACCTAAAAATGTATTGTTAGATGTTGCGTTACCACATTCCAAGGCACCGGAGGCGGATTTGGACACTTCGATCTCAGATGGTACAGTTCGACGATTAAACAATCGGGGCCATCCAGAAACTGAGCTATCATGGAGAATGGCTAAGGAACTAGAAATGACTTATGATAAAAATGAAGAGATCCTAATTAATAGAATCTCAGAATTAGAAGTTATAGAGGGAATCAGTTCACAGAAGGGGTGGAAAATATCCGACAAATTTCAGCTCAAGAAGGAGATAAAGTCATTTCCCAATGAAAGCAATTTCATTTAATGTGAGGGGACTTAGGAGAATGGAAAAACGTAGAGCAGTTCGGAATCTCGTCACAAAAGAGAAGCCAAGCATCCTGTTCATTCAGGAGTCAAAGCTTAGCAGCTCGAATCAATTAGGAGGGAATCATTTGGACAGAATGGAGATGGTATTTTCTGAAGGGGCATCCGGCGGGCTTATATATCCTTGGGAGGACTCCTTTATCGAGATCAGTAATAATTATACCAATTTCAGATTCATAATTTTAGATTGTATCATCCGTAACTCTGGGATACATGTGGTTTTTTGCAATGTGTATGCACCAAATCTCAAGGGAGCCAGAGAAGATTTGTGGAAGGAATTACTCCTGTGGAAGTCTAGAATATTGGTCCCTTAGTGTATGGGAGGCGATTTCAACTCAGTGTTAAATGCCAACGAACGAAATGGCGAAAGTTTCAACCAGAGAGACGCGCGTAATTTTTACCAATTCATCAACGAAGGAGAGTTTATGAATATAAACCTAAATGGCCGATCATTCACTTGGATCAAAAATGGAGTAGAGGTGAAGATGGCAAGGCTAGACAGATTTTTAATCTAGGTAGACCTAATCACAAGTATTGGGAACATCAATTAATGGGGACTGCGGAGAGGTCTATCAGAACACTGTCCTGTAGTAGTGGGAGTTTCATCAGTTACTTGGGGCCCTTTTCCATTCAGATGCTACAACAACTAGAAGGAAACTATCGGGCTCAGTGAAGGTGTGGAAAAAATTTGGGTGGAATCTCATAGTACAAACTCAGCTGGTGAAAATCTGAAAAAGAAGTTATGGAAGTCTAAAGCGTTGATCAGATCGAAATTAAAGGTGAAAGGTCATGGCGGAGAGCTTAGAATCAAGTCTCTGGAAGAATTCATTGACGCTTTGGAATGAAAACAAGAAATGCAGCGCTGTCAGAGGAAGAAAAAAGAGCCCTATCAAAGGCAACTGGTGATCTTTGGAAAGAATATAGAGCAGAGGAATCCCGGTTGAGACAAAAATCCATAAATAAATAGCTAAAAGAAGGAGATAGAAACACCACGTTTTTTCATTTGGTGTGTGCTAATAGATCAAGGAAAAACAAGGTCCAAAAACTAATTATTAATGGTCAATCGGAGACTAGGCCTGTTGTAATCAAATCTGCAATACTGGAACATTTCAAATCCCATTTTCAGGATAGGCCCGGAACCAGACCTAGTATGAACAGAGCAAGGTTTAAATGTCTCAATAGACTTCAAGTAGTGTCTCTAGAATTTCCTTTCTCAGAGGAAGAAGTGCAGGCTGCTTTGGAGCATTGTGATGAAAATAAAGTGCCGGGTCCCGACGGTTTTAATTTGGCATTCATCAAGCAAAAATGGGGAGTAATCAAATTAGATAAAACAAATCCAGAGAAGTTTTTTGTGGACAGGGGGTTTTGGAAAATAGAAAGCGACACTGGGTAAATTGGGATGTTTTATGTGCCGGGAAACAATACGCGGGGGCTAGGCATTGGTAGGATTCTGGCCAAGAATTTTGCGTTCATTACAAAGTGGTTGTGGCATTTCAGTAGCGAGGAGAGTCCTTTGTGGAAACAAGTTATTTGTGCTAAATACCAAATTGACTTCGAAAGCCTAATCCTATCGGCTACAACATCGTCTAGGTGATCCCACTTCATGAAAATGATTCAAAATTTCCAATCGGGGGAAGACAAATTTTCAAGAACAATAAGAGATGGATTTTTGATGCTACCAGGAGATGGGTCAAAAATTAAGTTTTGGGATGATGTATGGACAGGAAGATC
The DNA here is from genome assembly GCA_033977485.1 of Hydrangea macrophylla. Classification (NCBI taxonomy): domain Eukaryota; kingdom Viridiplantae; phylum Streptophyta; class Magnoliopsida; order Cornales; family Hydrangeaceae; genus Hydrangea; species Hydrangea macrophylla. The sequence continues at coordinate 109,877,394 of CM066999.1, forward strand.
TGCACTAAAACTAGAGTTCCTACGTATGTATGCTCTGGTTATTAACAAAATAGGTTCCATAGCAGAGAAGGGGGCATGGGTTGACGGTCAGTGGGTATGGGACCTGCCACTTCGTAGAAGATGCTTTGACTGGGAAGTAGAGCAGAGGCTCTCACTCTTTATCCTTCTTCAGCAACATCCGTTGAGATTCCAGGCCAAAGACATCTTGATATGGAAGCACGATATACATGGGACTTATTCGGTGAAATCATATTGCAGAGTAATTGACAACTTGAACCTCACTTCAAACAAGGACCTCCATGTGATTTGGAAAGGGTGGGCTCCCCCTAAAATTGAGCTTTTTTGTTGGTAACTATTTTTAAAAGGGCTGCCAGTGAAGATGCATATTACAAATGCAGAAGCTCAAGACCCTTCACTAAATTACTGTGTCTGGTGTAACGAGTCCCCGGAATCAGTCGACCACCTATTCCTGAGTTGTGCGTGGGTATGGAAAATATGGGCGCTAAGTTTGGATGCATGGAACTTACAAGGTTGTGTCCCAAATTCAATATTCCAATGGTGGGTCCAGTGGACAAATTTGTGTCCCAACATTAGAAACTTCGGAATGTGGAGACTGATTTTTTTAGCCACAGTTTGGTCAATCTGACTGAATAGATATGAAGTTATTTTCTCTGATAAACTGGCGGATATGGATGGTGTTTGCGAGATAATAAAACTGAGGGGCGCGTGGTAGTTTAAAGCAATGATGCCCAGGTGTTCGTATTCTATTTCTATCATGCTTCAACAGCCCCAACTATCAACTGTGGTTCCAAGGACCCTAAAATCTGCTGACCAGGCTATTTGGACAACTCCACCCGCAGGTTGGATTAAAGTAAATGTGGATGGAGCGACCAGAGGTAAGCCAGGCCCGTCAGGCATTGGAGATGTTAGAATAATGATAGAATATTTGTCTACATTCTTGTACCTATTGTATCTTACTATACTTACTGTCTAGATACATTGTACTACCCTGATGGCCTTGCTTTCTGGAGAATGTTCTGGGAGTTGTACTACTAGCCTAGGTACTTTTCTTTCCCTTTTAGGATTCTCTCTTGGCCTATATAAAGGCTACTCATTGTAAGGTTTCATCACACCATTCAATACACAATTCGTAGTATTATCTCACTCTCTCTCACTCTTTCTTATATATTCTAACATGGTATCAGAGCTATAAGCTCCTGGTGACCTCTTCCTCCTCTCGGTGACCTTTCAAAAGGAAAGTATGCTCTGTGGTTCCACAATAGTGGATCCTCCACATCGGAAATCCTTCTTGTAGTTGTTTCAAGTTCGTAATTGTACCCTGCCCGACATCCTCCTTCCGGTCACCTCGCTGCCTCAAGTTAGGCTCTACTGCTGTCACCGCCTTTGTCGCTCGGTCACCACCTTTGCCACCCGGTCACCACCACCCGGCTGCCTCTATTTGCTCGACTGCCACTTCCTCATCCAGGCTCCCTCCATCAGATTACCACCCGACCACTGCCACCCAGATCAATTCTACCACTCTCAGACTTATGTTACACATCATGGAGCCTCTTACAGATCCCTACTGCAGATACTGTCACAAACTAGGACATATTCTGTTGCATTGTCCTATCAGAGTGTGTACTTTCTATCACAAGCATGGACCAGGGCACTATCTTGATGATTACAATGAAAATCCTACCCGATATTCACAGGATAATCGGTCCCGAGGTTGTTCGTCATCATCCACTGCTATTTCTACCAAGGGGTCATCATCTTCTAAGTCGTCTACCCCTTCATCCATCACTGTTTCCCACCTTGTGGACATCATCAAACGAGTTCTCGGTCATTCTGGTAACACGTCTCCTACTGCTCTATTTGTTGCTCAAGGTACATCTTCTAGGTTCTTTGACTCTGGTTGCTATAACCATATGACCTCTGATCCCACTACATTCTCTACCAAACATTCTACTCCAAATGCACCATCCATACACATAGTTGATGGTTCCCGTATGAACATCAGTCACATAGGGCAAGTCTCCACCATTCACACATCTCTCCCTGACACTTATCTCATTCCTAAGCTCACTTTAAATCTCATATTTGTTGGTCAATTGTGTGAACTCGGACTTATCGTCTCTTTCTCTAATTCTGGATGTCTAGTACAAGATCCAAAAACGGGCAATACTCTTGGGACAGGTTATAAAATAGGACGATTATTTGAACTTAATAATCTCCATATTCTATCTCACTTCATTTCACCAACTCAAACTGCAGCTTCAGTATCATACACCTCACCTTTTCACCTTTGGCACTCTCGTTTAGGTCATGTTTCGCTAAGTCGGTTAAAATCCTTAGCGTTAAGTGGTCAGTTAGGTTCAATTAAAGTTGAAAATGTTGATTGTTTACCTTGTAAACTTGCTAAACAACCAGCTTCACCATTTAATAACATTGATTCTATTTCCTCTTCACCTTTTGATCTTATTCACTCTGATGTTTGGGGTCCCTCTCCAACTGTCACAATGGGAGGATCAAGATATTATGTAATCTTTGTCGATGATTTTTCACGATACACTTGGCTATATCTAATGAAAAATCGATCTGAATTACCCCAGATTTACTTTGATTTTGCTAACATGATCAAAACTCAATTTTCTTGCAATATCAAAGTGTTTCGAGCTGATAATGCCCAAGAATACAAAGAAAAAGTTGTTCTAAATTTTCTTCGCTGGCATGGCACTCTTCCCCATCGTTCTTGTCCAAGCACACACAATGGGAGAGTCGAGCATAAACACTGACATATTCTTAATACTGTTCGAGCTCTTTTCACATCTGCTTCATGTCCTGAACAATTTTGGGGAGAGGCTGCCCTCACTGCCATTTACACCATGAATCGTGTCCCTTCTCCTACTACTGAAAACCAGTCACCATATGAGCGTCTATATAACCATCCTCCTGACTATACTACCCTTAAAGTCTTTGGTTCTACCTGCTTTATTTTACTACAGCCATATGAGCACACAAAACTAGAATCTCGAGCTTGCTTATGTTATTTCTTGGGGTATGGTATTGAACACAAAGGCTATCAATGTTGGGGCCCTTACTCCAAACGTCTTCGTGTGTCTCGTCATGTTGTCTTCTGGGAATACAAAATGTTCCCATCTATGTCCCAGTTTCATCTATCTCCTGCCAGTACTCCTTTCTACTTCACTGACCCCTCAACAGATCTATTTCCTTACACCACTGATACATGTTCTCACTCTGAATCAGCATCTTTGCCTGCCCCTCTACCCACATCCACATCTACAAACTATTCATCTGATTTGTCCACCACAGTCTCTACTGAATTGCTTGCTCCATCTGATGGGTCTGTATCAGACCCTGACCCTCTTCCTAGACGTAGCGACCGAGTAAAAAATCCTCCAATTCATCTTCGGGATTACCATTGTTGTTCTACAATTCTCTCTCACCATGAGTCTCAATCTTACCATGAGGCCAATTCTAATCCTCTTTGGCAGAAAGTAATGGATGATGAATTGCGGGCACTTGAACAAAATCACACATGGGATTTGGTGGACTTGCCAAGTGGTAAGAATGCTATGGGATGCAAGTGGGTTTACAAGATCAAAACTCACTCAGATGGATCCATTTATCGCTACAAAGCCCTCCTAGTAGCCAAGGGCTTTACCCAGGAGTATGGAATTGATTATGAAGAAACAACTACCCCCGTTGCCCGTCTCACCTCTGTTCGTAGCCTCATTGCAGTTGCTGCAGTTTACCGTTGGGACTTATTCCAAATGGATGTCAAAATGCCTTCCTCAATGGTGACCTCACTGAAGAAGTTTATATGCGTCTTCCTCCTGGTTATCATCATCATCCTCATCAAGTTTGTAAGGTCCGCCGAGCTTTATATGGTCTCAAGCAAGCTCCTCGGGCTTGGTTTGCAAAGTTCAGCACCATTGTTGAACGCTTTGGGTTCACAGGCAGCTCATATGATTCAGGTCTTTTCATTCACAGAAGTGACTGGGGCATTATTCTGCTTCTCCTCTATGTGGATGATATGATTATCACAGGAGATGATATATCTGGAATCTTGGATCTCAAAACCCATCTCAGTCAACATGTTGAAATGAAAGATCTCGACAAACTTAACTATTTTCTGGGCCTTGAGATCACTTCCAGTTCCGACGGATATTAACTCTCTCAAGCCAAGTATGCCTTAGACTTGCTTACACGGGCGGGACTTACAGAAAGCAAGACTAGTACCACTCCTCTCGAGCCTAACAGTAGGCTCACTCCTATGGATGGTATACCCTTGGATGATCCTACTCTATATCGTCAGCTTGTTGGGAGTCTCGTTTATCTTACAGTTACTTGACCTGATATCTCCTATGCTGTCCATATTGTAAGCCAATTTCTATCTGCTCCTCGTTCTCCTCATTATGCAACAGTTCTCTGCATTCTCAGGTACATCAAAGGGACCTTATTTCATGGCCTCCACTTCTCTGCTCACTCCTCTCTTGAGCTACGTGTCTACTCAGATGTAGCTCGTCGTTCCACCACTGGGTATTGCTTTTTTCTTGGGTGACTCTCTCATCTCCTAGCGTAGTAAGACGCAAACTATTGTTGCCGGATCTAGCATAGAAACTGAATATCGTGCCCTTGCTGATACCACTCAGGAACTTCTCTAGCTACGCTGGTTACTTGAGGACATGGGGGTCAATCATCCAACTGCTACAATCATCAGTTGTGACAACCAAAGTGCCATTCAAATTGTTCACAATGACGTCCTTCATGAACGTACAAAACACATTGAGATCGATTTTCATTTTGTTCGTCATCAGTCTCCTCCATCGATCAGACTACTGACGTATTCACCAAAGCTCATCCATTGGGACGTCTTCAGGATTTAGTTTCCAAACTCAAGTTGATTTCCATTCTACCACCTTGAGTTTGAGGGGGGCTGTTAGAATAATGATAGAATATTTGTCTACATTCTTGTACCTATTGTATCTTACTATACTTACTGTCTAGATACATTATACTACCAGTTGTACTACTAGCCTAGGTACTTTTCTTTCCCTTTTAGGATTCTCTCTTGGCCTATATAAAGGCTACTCATTGTAAGGTTTCATCACAACATTCAACACACATTTCATAGTATTGTCTCACTCTCTCTCCCTCTCTCTTATATATTCTAACAGGAGCAGTGATGAGAAATTCCTTTGGTGAAATTATAGCCCTGCTCTCGAAATCCATTGGCGTCAATGAATCAAATTTTGCGAAATTGCTAGCAGTTACGAAAGGTATAAAGTTGTTTATCAATTCAAGTAATATGGGTGCGGTTAACTAAATTATAGATAGTGATTCAAAAGTGGTGGTGTCATGGATTCTCAACAAAGATATCAGACCATGGAAATACAGAGGGCTCTTTTTCGAATTTGATGATATGTGGAAGAGAATTGCAAGGGATAAAGAGGTGAAATTGATTAATGTGCCCAGAAATTGTAACTTGTTAGCAGATTTCCTAGCTAAATCCGAAGTATCAAGGTCTGTCCCGTTTGAGGCTCATCTTTAGTTTAGAGAATCCATATTTGTGGGATGTTTTCGTATTTGCAATTCTTAAATTGGATGGATTTTTTAGATTATCGGTCTGCTACAATCGTTGGAGGATACCTGTTGCGTGCTATATATGAATTTTGGGGGGCTTCAAGACTCCTAACTGTTTGCTCAGGGTTGGTGATGGAGTGGCTTTCAGCAGTACATGATCTTTTTAGCTTGGGGGGTTGCCAAGTGAACGTCGTTTTGGTAAGGGGTCTGGTCACAATTCTTCGGTCAAGGCCCCTCAATTTCTGCTGGTACTTACAATTGCTGGAGGATCCATAGACCTTCAAAAAATAGGGTGATAACATGTCGCAAGCCTGCATGGTTTTGGGGGGCTGCTATGTTGATATCTGATACTCAGGTTGTGATGCTGAGTGTAGATGGAGTGCTCTGTATATGATTAGTGGTGAAGTGGGTTGATTTTTATTTTATTCCAAATGGGGTGTTTGGACTGTGCCAGATGTTCAGCTCCTCCTGGGGTTGATAGATTGTTTGCAGCATGTTGGAAAAAGTTTCAAACACTTGTTTTAAGTTTGGTTCATCTGATACTATGGGGCTTTTTCGTTGGGTGAAGTCTCAGCAGAAGCTATTCCAGAATGTGGCCTGGTTGTTCCTCATTCCCATTGGAAGTCACTGTGTGCCATTCATTTAGAGTTGGGCGGGTGTTAATTGTTGGCTTAGACTGTTGGTGGGGGGCTTTTCGTTTGTCCAAGCCTGCTCATGCTAACTTGGATAGGCTGCCTTTGTTAAGGGGTGCCTTGTGTTTTGCCTCTTTATGCTGGTGCAGTATCTTCCCCAATTTGTGGCTTTTTTGGTGTTGTAGCTTTTTATTCTTGGGCTGAATGTGCTGGTTCGGGATTTAGTCCAATGCTTTTGGTGGAATCTTTGGTTGGTGCTGATTAAAATGATTATAATATGCCGAGCAGGGGTTAGTGTGTCAGCAGTTTGTTGCTGCCAAAATTGCGCTGGTACTGCCAAAATGTTGATGCTGCTATCTGTCAAAATGGTGTTGATTTTCTTTAGTTTTTTTAGTCCTCATGGTAAGTTTTTGGGGCTCTAGCTTGCTAATGTATTGGGCTGAACTTGGTGTTGATCCTGGTTTAAAAAAAAAAAAAAGATGGGTTTATTCTCCTTTAGCTGGATTTCAACTCGTAGCTGCTCCTGGACTAGACTCATTTTATTTTCTGCAGACTTGAGGAGCTTCATTCTGCTAATATTTTGAGATGACTCTCAAGAGATTTTGGGTTCGGTCTCCACTCTTCTAAAGTGACCAAATGGGGTGGTGGTTGCAAATATTTGTAATTTTATGATGGACTTATATATGGGTTTAAGGTTTCGGTTTGTCCTTTCTGATGGGTATTTGTGGGAGGCTGCTCACTAACAGCAAGTGTTGGGGATGCTCCTCATTCAAGTATAAACATAAGTTTGGGGGGTAAAATAGTTTCAGATGGATTTTTTGTGGCTGAACTTCTGATTTTTAATACACATGGTCAGAGGGTGGGTGTATATGGGATAGAATGACTTTCCAATTGTTAAGGGTTATTTTGGTTTCGGGTGCTATATGCTCCTTTTAGTGTGGAATATTGTATACTGGAGGGGGGGTGTATAGTACCTAGGTAGTCTGTAATTGAAAGCTTTTGCTTGATTTCAATATATACTTTTGCCGTTCAAAAAAAAGAAAAAAAAAAAAAAGAAAAAGAAAAAGAAAAGATGGTCATTTTGTCATTTACTAATTTATCCCAAATCTGTATACACCCACCTTATTTTCTCTCTACACCCACTTACTCTCTACACTCTCAATAAAAATTAAAATTAGAAGAAATTTCTCTCTACACCCACCTATCATTCCAAAAATAACCCTCACAAACAACAAGAGCCAATTACTGTATTAGTCACTACACCCACCTTCATGTAATTAGCCCTAATATTCTTAGGCTCCTCGCGGTGGTTGCAAACCGCCTACCTTCCATCTCCGCCCCAAATCTGTTCAAACTTCAAACTGCGAGAGAGTCAAGGTTGAGGGATACATTTAATATATAGAATAGAGGAGCAACAACTGCACATGTACAGTGGTTTGTTCACTGCTGCTCCAAATAGAATTGGAGCAACTCCTCAATCCTTGGAGTCTTGGTTTGTGCCGACGGGATTGGGCCCAAACACCCATTAATGTGTCATGGTCCTGTGTGGGGTTTTACTGCAACATTTTGCTTCAAGGTTTGGGCGGTCATTAAGTTCACTGGAGTCTTTTTCTTTGTACTTGCTGCTGCTGAGGTATAGACTTTGGCACTGGTTGTGCTATTCTGTTTTCAGGGGATTTTTGGATCTTTATTGATTAGGACACTTTGTGGGGTGTAATTCTGGTTGATTTGTGTTTTTGGATGTACATCTTGTTTGGTTTGGGTTGTATACGTACGGGTGGCGTTTCATCACCACATATTGCTTATTAAAAAAAAAAAAAAAACTCTAGAAAGGAAGCAAACCATGACCAACGTCAAGAAGGAAAGTAGTGGAAAATTTGCTTACATATTAGCTGCTATATGAAGGGATGTGCAATCAAATAATTGTGTTTTTTGGGTACTAAGTTATGATTGTCTGTAATGTCTTAGGATTATGATAGATATCTCCAGGTTGTCAAACTATCTGTGCATTCCTAAGACTCTTTTTATTTTGAAGTAGTCCTTGAACTCTACTTTCTCTCAAACTTCTCATATATCATGCTATCCTTGGAACCTTAGTACATATTTTGTGGAAAGTTCTATGTTAGTGGTATTAGGAAATTAAGTATTTCCTCCTTTGAGAAAAGTGCATGTAGGGGTATGAATCATAGTGTGGAATCTGGGGTCGTTTGAGAAAAGTGCATGTAGGGGTTTGTTTTGGAATTGCTGCTCTGGCCGTCGATGTTTTGGGCTAAGGACGCTGATAGTTGTGCACGTACGGGAGTGTTTTGGAATTGCTGCTTGGCTGTTAATGTTTTGTGCTCAGACCATTACTACTCGGAATACAACTATGATGCAAAAAGTTCCGAAGAATCTGGATAAGGGTGTTTTCTTGAAGTCGGATGTTTGGCTGAAGTCATATTGATCAAAGGCTGATTATGAAAATTGTTACTTCAAAAGTCTTTGATTTTGTCTGCTGCTCAATCAGATTGGCACTATTGGGGCTGCGATGTTTGGTTTATCCCTTACAATATAAGGTTGTTTGGAAAATTTGGGGGTAATGCATCTTTGCTAAGTTTTGGATTATTTTTGTTTTTTAAGGATTAGTTCTAACTTCTAAGAATTGTTTCTCCATGGCGTCCTGGGCAATGTTTGTTTGGTTTGGTTTCTGCAGATTCTTTTGGGTTTTCCGGCTTGTGTATGGGTTATGGGTTTGTTGTGTTGGGGGATTTTCCTTGGGGTCTTAGCAAGTGTATGGCTTGCTGAAATTTGTAATATCCCTTTTGGGCTTTGATCCATTTAATAAAATTTCTTGCTGAGCAAAAAAAAAAAAAATAGAATCCTTAATGCTAAATGGTGACATTTCTCTAAAGTTGTGATTAATGGCAATTTGGGTAGAGTTTCATCGTGCTCATTAACCAGTAAATAGAAGTGGGTAGCATCTGGATTTTTATACATGCAAGCATTCATCACAATATTGTTCTTTTGCATAGATATTCAATTCTCTGTGTGTATATATGTGTGTGCAACCATTCACCACACTACTATTTCTTCATAGACATAAAATAGTGTATATATGTATGTGTATATGTGGGTGCGAATATAAATAGTCTTCTCTCTTGTATTTTTTTTTTTAATATTTTAAAAGGTGATTGTAAAGAGTACTATTTGTGGAATCCTTTTTATTAATTTGGCCTTTTTGTCATTTTTCTAGAAAGGTATATTTGTAATGAGAAAGTTTCATTAAAATGGAGTGTAGAGAGCAAAGTGGGTGGGTGCGGATAAAATTTTCCATATATATATATATATAACGTAATAGTGAAAAGTGAATATCAAGAAGATCAACAAAAGGAAATAGGGTTTTAGCACAGATATGCTATGTTGTTTTTTCAACAGACCTTGGTTGTCCTATATTGAAATAATTTGAGAAATAAAGGATCAAATTGACAAAACAGAAAGATCGAGCACCAAATTGACAAAGGGTCCAACTTTATGGGTAAAAAATGTAATTTTTTTTTCTTTAATTTTGAACAGCAAAATAGGATTTTTTAGAAGGCCAAAGCCCCAACAAAATCTGAAACCAACACCACAAAGGCTCAAAACCAACAACAAAAACACAGACCCAAAAAAGACAGCACAAAAAAGCCAAAAGACCCAAGCACAGAAGCCCCAAAAACCACACAACAGGCAACACACAAAGCCCAAAAACCCAACACCAAGCAAGGAGAAAATCAAACAAACACCACCAAAGAGAAAAATAGAGCCTAAAAAAAAAACAGCCAGAACAATCAAACTAGAATTTAGCAAGGAGATACGTTTCCTTGCCATAAATTATTTTCACAATATTTGCTGAACTTTAGACAAGGAATAACAATTTCCTAGCCAAAACATATTTTTAGCAATGGCAAGGAAATTGATTTTTTGTTGCCAAATAATTTACTATTTGCAAGGAAAGTAATATTTCGTTGCCAAAAACTACACTTTTGGCAAGGAAAAATTATTTTCGTTGCCAAATGCGTATGTCTTTCAGCCCTTTGGCAACAAAACCTTTCACTTGTTGCAAAACTCCATTTTTGTTATAGTGTGTTCTGGTGAGGTTTTACAGTGAAAGGTTTTGTTTTGCATAAGGGTATGCACCTTAGCTCATGTATTGTTTCTTTGTAGTTCAATAAATTCTAGTTTATAGCAACTTACAACAAAAGAAAACTGAAATAAAAGAAGCTCAATGTTTTGGTGCTGGAGAGTTGGGTTTGGTTGCACCATGTAAACTACTGAATAGGTTGTTGCACCCTATGTATATACACATTGTATCCACCCCAAAACACATGAAAAGAATTACACTTAGTGGTCAACACAAAAATGACCCTGTCGTGCCGTTCCAGTTATTCTTTACTTGAATATATACAGCGTTATTTGTCGAAGAATGAGTGAAATCCCTGCATTTTCAACTTAATTTAGTGGAGTTCAGTGTAATTATTGTTAAACTTTTCTATCCATGCTACTTGGCAACTTTTTAACTATTCATTTAACTAGTTAATAACCCGTGCAAATGTACTGAAATTTGTCAAAAAAAAAAAATAGAAATATATACCAAATTAAGTACTAACATAAACTTCCAAATTTTTGTGTAGATCTAACAATAATATTTTTTTAAAGTACCTTCTACTAACGTATCGAACCATATTATAGAACCTACAAATATTAGGCCATTATTTACATCAATCTCTATGAACCATCCTCTTTTTTTTTTTTTTTTTTTCTTTTTTTTTGTTTTGGAGCAGCAACAAAATTTTTATTGAATCGATTCAACACCCTCAATAGCACCAGTAAGAAGAACCCAAGATTACGCTAACTGAACAACACCCCCAGACATCAAGCACCCCAATACACTAGCTACCACACCTTTACACAATCAAACATTAAATGTTCAAAACATGAATCAAAGCCTCTATATCAGCCAGCCAGCCAGCCAAACCTATGATTACTACATCAGCCCCTTCAATACTTTGGGCACTTATAACTTCTACTTTTACATCGTAGACACCATCTGATCTCCCTTGATTGGTCATTTGTTCATCAAATTCATCAAAAACAATAAGAGCGCCCTGTAACAAACTTTCATGAAATCTGGGAGCTGATCAATGGCACAAACATCGATCCCCACCCGTCCACTGCATGTGTGAAAAGCTGTATTTTGGTAGCCAATGCAGCAGGACTGTATCAGCAACAACAGCTTTCATTTGACAGCGGCTAGAATCCCATGACAGCACAAAAAGTGTACAAACACCTCATAACGGAATCAATACTCCCTGAACCGTAGCAAGGAACTCTGGATTCCCACAGAAACCTTTTTCTTTTCATTTACAATTCCTAAGAAAGGCGCCTCTTAATTAAACATCCCCAGCATAAGAACAGAATCCTTCCAAACACACCATATAACCGTTATACACAAAATAATACCAATAATGAATGAACCCTTGTGCACCACACACATAATCGATCCTCATAATCAAACTACACTGACTCTAAACCTTTGCTAATTTGTACAAACAAAGAATGCACTTGTCAAACCATTTTCTTTTCAACTACAATAACCAAGTATGTAGGTACATCTTTTAAAATTTAACTTTTGTCATTCAAATTAAAGGTATATGAATTACGAATTGTGAATTCTAGTCATCAGTATTTTGAATAGTACTGAACTACAAATTGATGTGTGCATGTATTGTTTAATATATGCTTTTTTTCTTTTTTTTTTTCTGAGATTAGGAGAAATTAGGTCTTAATTAAAAAAACATCACAAAATATGGAGCAATTCTAATCATGGGAACTTCGATGATATTCCGTTGGTTCAGAATATATCATACTATCGATTCTACATTAAGTTACAAGTTATAACATTTTTATGTTATTTTGGTGTTAAAATGTTATGACTTGATGCGGATTACTTGAAACTTTAAACATCACTTAATTTTTGAAAAACAAAATCACTTTATTTTTTAAAACCACTATTTTGTAGAACCTACAATATTTTGACACTCATGTACGATATTTTAGCATCAAACTAGTAAGATTGTATGATACATTTAAACACTGAAATGTATCATAGAATTTTCATCAAATTATTTCTCGTGTGACACGTTCACTGTGGGACAGCACGAGAGTCTCGTGCTCCAATTCTACCCCTTTCACTCTCTTTATTCCTTTGGAAACTTCAATCGTATTGAAGACTGCCCGTGTAATGTACGGGCGTTGGATTTCGTAGAAAAAATATACTCCCTCCGTCTCATAATAAGTGTCCACATTTCCTTTTTTGGATGTCCCACAATAAGTGTTCACTTTCCTAAATTGGCATATAGCTTTTACTTACTTTTCAAAACTACCCTTATAATAAAGACAAAGTAGCATTTATTTGTGGCCTCAAAACAAGCAAAAAGTCAAACACCCATCACATCTAAGGGCAAAATTGGAAAGTGACCATTTAATGAACCAAAAAAACTAAAATAATACAATTTTCTTAAACAATGTGCAAAATAGAAGTGGACACTTATTATGGGACGGAGGGAGTAATATATATATTTTTTTAACGTGGACAAGAAAGAGAAATAATTTTTATTAGAAATTCTTAAGATGGTGTTAGAAAAATATGGTTTAACAACTGTATTAATTGAGATTACGTATAACATATAATTTAAGGCTCTTTTCTTTAACGTATAGATAATAAATGTATATTTATATATATATATACATACATATGTACAAAAAAAGTGATCTAAAAAAGACAAAAGGGTAATTTGGTAATTAATTTAACAAAAGAGTAACTTACAAAAGGCTTAAGGGTAATTTGATTATTCAATTTGTAATTGTACATACTTTAAACTTCTAGACTCTTTTCTTCAACATATAGATAAAATTTATAGATATATATACACACACGCGCACGCGCTTGTATATACAAAATGATAATTTATGAAAGACAAAAGGGTAATTTGGTAATTTGATTTAACAAAATGGTAATTTGTATAAGGTATAAGGGTAATTAGATTATTCAATATATATATCATAATATAATAAAAGAATGTTTGATAATTCAATTTAACAAACGGTAATTTATAATTGTAAACACTTTAAACTTTAAGCCATTTTCTTTAAGGTATAGAAACAAAGGGTAAGTTGCACAAGGCATAAGAGTAATTTGGCTATTCAATTTATAATTATACACACTTTTATTCAATTTTGATATATAATATATTCAATTTATATATAATAATAATAATATAATAAAATAAGATGTATATATATATATTCATACAAGGGTAGTTTACAAAAGGAAAAAAGGGTAATTGATAATTCAATTTATAATTACTTTAAATGCATAAATAATAATAATAATAATAATAATAATAATAATAATAATAATAAGTTATAATATGTATATATACACACATATATACAAAAGGGTAATTTACAAAAAACAAAAAGGGTAATTTGGTAATTCAATTTACAAATGGGTAATTTGGTTATTCAATTTATAATTATAAAGTGTAAACTTTGACAAAATGATAATTTACAAAAGGCAAAATGGTAATTTTAAGGGCAAATTACACTTTAGCCCATTAAACTATACACCTGTTTTCAATTGGGTCCATAAACTTTTTTTTTTCAATTGGGTCCTTGAACTTCAAAAATTCATTCAATTAGACCCAAATTCTGACACTATTAGCTTAAATTATTAAAAATTGTCATGTATGTTGCGCATAATGCTTACCTGTCACATGTTAGGTTAAGACAACATGGGAGATTGTGAATAGTGCAAAAAATTACATTCAATCAGAACCGAAATCACGTCCAATCAAATTCGAAAACACATTCGACTAGATCCAAAATCGCATTCAATCATACCCAAAATCGCATAATTTTTTAGTCATTCACAAGCTCACATGCTTGTGACAGGTAAGCATTATGGGCAACGTACGTGACAATTTCTAATAATTTAAGCTAACAGTGTCATAATTTTGGTCTGATTGAATGAATTTTTTAAGTTCAAGGACCCAATTGAAAAAAAAAATAGTTTATGGACCCAATTTAAAATAGGTGTATAGTTTGATGGACTAAAGTGTAATTTGTCCTAATTTTAATAATGTAATAAAATAATAGATATATATACACACACACACAGGGCAATTACAAAAGGCAAAAGGTTAATTTGATAACTCTATTTAACAAAAGGGTAATTTGGTAATTCGATTTATAATTGTACATACTTTAAATACATAAATAATAATAAAAAGTTATTATATGTATACATATATATATACACACACATATATATACAAAAGATAATTTACAAAAGTAACTTACGGCTTGTTTGGTAATTATAGGATTCCTTAAAAGCTGTCTTAAGGCTCAAGCAAGCCTTAAATTTCAAAAGTAACCTAAGGCTTGTTTTAGAAAAGTGACTTAAGGCTTGTTTGGTAATACAAATATTCCTAAAAAAGTTGTCGTAAGGCTCAAATAAGCCTCGCCAAACAAGCAGTAATTTATAAAAGTAATCTAAGGCTTGTTTGGTAATTCAAAGAAATGGTACAAAAAGTGAAAAAAAAAAAAACAAAAAAAAACAAAAAAAAACAAAAAAAAAACAGACAAATGTTAGTGCTTTGTTTGGGAAAACTGAAAAACAAAACAAAAAAAACAAAAACAAAACAAAACGAAACAAGGCATAGCCCAATTCGGGCTGTGTTGTGCCTTGTTTGTGTTGTGTTATGCCAAAAAAAATAAAAACAAAACCAAACAAGTTAGTGACTTGTTTGGGAAGAACGAAAACACACAAACCACAAAGCCAAAAAGCGGTTGTGCCAATTGTTGACTTTTGGGTGTATTGAACCAAATTGTAAATATTTATAATTATTGCTTGAAAAGTTGATTGAATTGTCATTTCGAGATTAATTTAATTTTAAAAGCTGAACCAAATAGTAAATATTTGTAATTACGGTTTAAAAATTTGATTGAATCATCATTTCTAGATTAATTAAATTTTAAAAGTTGACCTAATAGTAATAAGGGTTGTTTTGTGGGTGAAATGACCAACCTTCTATCACAAAATGACAAAAACTCAAAGTAATAATTAAAAGAAAATGGAAAAAAAATAAAAAATAAAAATAAAAAAGAAAAAGAAAAATAATGGTAAAACTGTCATTTCAAACAAATAAAAAATATCCAAATTGGAAAAAAAAAATTGAAATTGAAATCAAAGATAATCTCTTTTATGTAGAGGTATAGATAGATATTTTATTAGTTTAGGATTTATTATACAGCTAAACTTATAATGGTGCCAAAACAATGTTGTAATTTTGGTGTCAAATTATTGTAACTTTTTAAATAACCACTATGATTTTGAAAATCACTATTTTATAAATGGTACGATATTTTAGCATATAGTATAACATTTTAACAATGGAACTACACTATGATATATGGGATCCATCCTAAATCAGTATGATGTGTCATAGAATTTTCCTGTTCTTTTGAGGAAAATAAAGAAAAAGAATAGGTTGCAAAAGAGATAAACTGTCTCTTTCAAACCAATCTCTTTATTCCTCTTGTCCAAAAATGTCTTTATTTCATTTTCCATATTAAGAAAGGAATAAAATAAAGCTAAGAAAATTGTATGATACCACTTAAGTGGTTGGTATTCATAATTACTATATGGACGGTTGTAATGAATAAATTGGATCTAGGCTCTCTCTCTCTCTGCCAGTATAAACCGAGAGCATTTTTACTCATTTATTTTTGGTTTATTATTGCTCATTCTGGTTTTTATTGAGTGATATGTATCTCATTTTTTCTCAATTTGCCCCTATACTATCAACATAATTACTAAAATGAGACATATGTCACCCAATAAATACCTGGAGTGATATGTCACCCAGTATAAACTGAGAGCATTTTTACTCATTTATTTTTTATTTTACTATTGCTCATTTAGGCTTTTATTGAGTGATAAGTATCTCATTTTATTCTCAATTTGCCCCTATACTATTAATATAATTACTGAAATGAGACATATGTCACTCAATAAATACCTAGAGTAAGCAATAATGAATCAAAAATTAGTGAGCAAAATTGTTCTAGTATAAACTTGTGTACAAGATCGTATAAAATGACACCACTTAAATGGTTGGAATAGTTGCAAATTGCAATGCTTTGAATTTAATGGGTATTGGGATCACATATATATAAGCATGTTTCCTCTACTGTCTTCCCATGTATACGGTGAGGCTCTTAAGTGAACAGGATTGAGTGAACATACCTAGTTAACATATTTTTTAGCCTAAAAGATCCCGTGAGTCAACAGAGCGCGCGGGCCAGCGGGGCAGCCTGCGACTTTTTTTAGGCTAAAAAACATGTTCACTGGGTATGTTCACTCAAACATGTTCATTTAAGAGCCGGACCGCCTATATATATGTATATATAAATACACTCTCAGCATCTTCTGAAACTTCCAACGGCCGAGGTGTCAAACGGGCAGCCCGCCCTTTTTCGCCCCGCCAACTTGACGAGTTGGCTGAATTTTGGCGAGGCACGGTGTGGGTCGGCAAGATAAACGGGGCGGAACCAATTGACTCGGTAAAGGATATAGGATGACTCGCCCTAGCCCTCTAATTCTTGGGTCAGCGGGGTGGCTAACTCGCACATTGGTTAGCGAATTAGCCCACGAGTTAGCCCGCAGGTTGATTGCAAAAACCTACTTTTAATTTTTAATAAAAATAATTTTTTTAATAAATCATTTATTCAAAAATTTTGTTTGAAAACAATTTTTAAAATATATTTAATTGAAAAATAAATTACTAAAGATAGTGTACTACAAAATTGTTTATTAAAAGTTCATTAGAAAACAGTTTATAAAAAAAAGTCTTTATTTTCTAAAAAAATTGTTTAATAAAACACTTTATTTTAAAACAGTTTGTTAAAAAAAGCATTTGAAAACTTTTTTTTTCTACTTAAAAAGTTTAATAAAATTGTTTATTAATAAATGGTTTATTTGAAAATAATTAAATAAAAATATTTTATTCACGGGTTAACGAGGCAGGGCGGGGTGTCTAGGAGGCGAGGTGGGTTGGTGCCGAATTGGTGGGTTAGACCAGCTGGGTCACGGGACGAGTTGTGCGTCACAAAAGGGGAAGTCAACCCGAGCCCACACCAATGGGCTGAGACAAGAATTTGGCTTTTTCAAAGGGGCAGGGGCGAGTTGTGGACCGCCAAGTGGCAGGGGGCGAGGCAGGCTGGGCTGGGCCAATTCGGCCCACTTTACACCCCTAGACCTCGTATAAGTTGGAACGTCCTCAACAACATATAATTTAGTACAATACACACAACCGGTAGGCAGGGGGTGGATGTAGAAATTTGAACTAAGGGGGGGGGGGGGGGGGGGGGGGGGGGGCAAGGTTTACTAGGGATTTTGTTTTGGGGTCTATGTATACATATTTTTCGATCAGATGATAAAAATTTATTAAAACAACTCAAGAAATCTTCTCCATTATATGAACCATACATCAAAGTTACAACATTTTCGAACTTTTTATTACCTATTATAAAATTATAACTAATAAGTGACATCTAAAAATTATTTCTATATGACACTTTAGAAAAGTTAATATTGATTGATACTAAAAATACAATAAAATGACATATTTTACTACAAATTGAGACCAAAAAAATTGAATGTATCATACTTGATTTTGTTGTAGAAATTTTCAAAACTTAAATATTAATAAAACATGGAGTTATAAAATTTTGGAGGGCTTAAGTGTAAAAACTATATTTTTTAATGGTATGTATGAAATTTTTTCAAAATCAGGGGAGAGGGGGAGATTGAGCCCCTTTGTCCCTCGCTAGGTCCGCCCTTACGGGGAGGGATCCTTGGTCGCAATTTGCGACAGCCACTTTGGACAGCACTCCATGTGGCATATGCAGGGGCTCTCAAGTTTTTTTTTTTTTTTTTTTCTTTTTTCTTTCTTTCTTTCTTTTTTTCTTTTTTTTTTTTTACTTCTTTATAAAAAAAAAAAAATTTGTGGTCCTACATATGACACATGGGCACTATCCATTTGACTACCCCAAACGGCTGCTAAGAATCCTCGGACACTCACAACTTTCAAAACCCATAAGTTTAAGCTTGTAAATGGGGAACTGGTACCAACAACAGCAAGTAGAGATCCACGAAATGATGAAAGCTTTTTACAAAACTAAGGGCAATGCTTTGGACACACCCAAAACACACATCTAAATACACACCCCACTCACCTCACTCTGGTGGACCCTTGTGGATACTCGTAGGCTAGCCACACTTTTAAAACTTTTTTTTTTCAAATTCAAATGCGAGCCGCCATTTAATTTTTTAAAGAAAAAACAAGAAATCATTTTAAAAGCAAACTGATATTTTGGAAACCAGAGATTTCTAGGTCTGGGGATTATAGAATGAGAGGGGAAGGAGCCCGGCGGACTAAAACATCCCCTCTCATCCTATCTCATGATAGGCCACTACTCAACTTCTTTTTTAATCGAAGGAAACTTACCCATGATCCAGCTGCGATATAGAAACGTACAATGCATGTAAATAATAGAAAACCTAAAAAATGAGTCTCTAATTCATATTAACACATAAGACAAGACCTAGTCTAAAGTGTCACGCATGGAGTCGAAAATCAATAAAATCAAATAAAATAAAATAAAAACAAAGGGTGGTTCAAGGAGCCATACCTTAATAGTGCTACAAAATAAAGGTTAGTCCACATGCTTTGAACACAATGTAATATCAAATCCTAAATATCATACCAAACTCCTAGCTTAAATCTAACAATCTTGGAGAAAGTTGACAAAATCATGATTTTCTTTTAATTGTTGAAATCACAACACCTCTATAGATATACAAGTCTCAACTAGGAGTCAATGTAATGTCCATATAGAGATGATACAATCCCAACATGATTACAAAGAACCCATGACTAGGTTGAACCAATTATGACTTAACACAACACAAAATAATATCCTAATTGCTAGAATCTATACATATATAATGAATGCATGAATATGAACATGAATAAGCTATAAATCATTTATTAATTTGGATCATCTAACCTCTGGATTTAAGTTCAATTAATTATAACCAAAACATATTTCAAGCCTTAAGGTATTAGAAGAGTCATTTGGACCATTATTTACTAAGTTTAAAAAATCTATCACAGAATTTCAGAAATTATAGAGAGTAGGCTAGACTTTCAAAAATAGGAAAAGCATAGTCTATGGTTTGATCTTAATGATTTTTGGATATGATGTGCCTCTGTGAGTCTAGTTTCTATCCAAAAAGAAAATCGAAGATCAAACGGTGCAATCTCTGGGAATTGGACCAAGACCAGACACTACTCAGATTTTATCAACTCTCTGTCCAGAGATTTTGAATGATTTTATAAAAATAGTAAATGAATCTGAATCACTCCTATCTTTTTAGGGGATCTCATTGACTCATTAAACTTCATAGAAATAATTATTTGAAATAAAAAATGTTTGATTAAGGCTCTGATCTATCCAAATCAAAACTGACTTACTGTTCTGAAATTTTGGACAGAGAATAACTAGCTCATGAATCTTAAGATCAAACCATGTTAACTATGAAATCTCATCAAAACAAAAATTACAGTGGTAGATCTTTGTGTTATGAACACATTCCAATTGGTCTCATTCAATTCCAATGGATCATGATTTAATTAAAAATCTTTGATCACATTTGGTTAATGAATTCACTGCACCATTGTTGAATTGGTGTTCATAATTTGAATCCAACTTGATTTATGATTCTAGAGAAAATCTAGATCAAGTATGATTGTGATCATCAAAATAACAATGAAATACAAAAGAGATTCATGGATTTAGCCTTAGATGATCTCTATCATAGATTTCATGTTGAGGAAAATAAACTCATTATGAAAATAACTAGACCTATATCTAATTCCTCTCCCAAACACATAATTCTTGAGGAATATAAACTCATTCTATTGAATTTGCCTCCCAAGTTATTGGTCCTTGGAGATCAGACTAACTTGATGATCAAAAATGAACAAATGAAAAGAAAATTCAAACAAAATTGATGATTCAAAGCAAATTTTCTCTTAAAAAAAAAAACTTATTACAAAACTTTAATCTTTTATTAACTAGATCCAAATCAATAAATAGATGATAATTCAATCACAATTCAAGTAGTGTGTGATGAAATGAGGTGGGAAGAGACTTTTTGAAAATTGCATAAAAGATCCTAGAGTTCTATGAATTGTGATTGAATTATAGCCTAAATCTAATTGAGATTAGAGGATTACCTCTGGAAATCCTCAGATTTTCTCTTGTTTCTTGATGAAGATTTTCAAAGTCTTCAAGCCTTCTTCAAGTTCTTCAAGGTTCTTATTCAATTTCTTCAATTATCTTCAAAATTCTCTCTTAATTCCTTCTCAATTGTATATATTTCCAATATTTTTCAACCTCTCTATAATGGAGATGAACATCCCTTTATATAAACCAATCTTAAGGGGTTAATTCAGTTAATTCGGGGTAAAAACCCATGTGCCATGGCATCTTCTAAAGTTCAATATGTAAACAAACTGTTACAAGCTACGGCAGTCACGAACTTGTCTGCGACACTCAACGAGTACCGTTCTGACACTCAGTGACTGCCGGCGCGGCATTCAGCGAGTGCCGGTGCGACACGTCACGAGAGCCGTCGGTTTCACCGCGTGCCGCTCCCGCCTTCTGTTATATATATAGATATAGATCATTATATATATATATTTTTTTCTTTTCTTTTCTTTTCACATTTTCTTTTCTTTTTATTATTTTTTCAAAATAAACTCTCTCCCTCTCTCTCTCTCTCTCTCTTAAAGAAAATCATTTTCTTTTTTTTCAGAAATTCCTCTCTCGAAACCACTTACACCAGAAATTAATTTTATTAATATTTTTGCACTGACTGTGTTTTTTTTCATGAATGTTTCTATACTCGAATTTTCCTGAACATCCGATCTTTCTCTCTCTTTCTTTTGAAAATTTGTCGAAACTGAAGGACCCTCTGAAGAGCTTGAATCACTTTAAAGACCTTCAAATTCCGTCAGATATTGTCATCATCAGTTTTAGAGGTAATCATCCCCTGAATTTGACGGTCGATCAAAATTGGGGTGTCTACAATCCCACACTAACAGTGGACTTAAGTGTGGGTTTTGGGTGTGTCCCAAACTTTACCCCAAAACTAATTACTAATTTACTAAGCTAAAAAGTTACGATTTGCAAGGAACCTACGACTGCTTTTGGCCAATCATGTATATATATATATATGATATGTCCAAAATAATCTAGCCAAGAAGATAGTGCCACGTCACCCAGTGGAGCCGGTTATTCCGGTAAGGCGCACCCCGTGGGGTCGAGCATTCCCGAGGTGGTCATACAAACTGCGCGGTCATATCAACAGGCCGGGCATAAAGGTCGCGGTGTCCCGCGATCCCGACCTGTCCAGCAGTTTCCTAAATCAACTATAAGCCTACGAAAGGAGATATGGCAGTTTTCTAAACCACTTAGGAAACTCTCCTAAGATCTGGAAATCTATTGTGATTAGATTAGGCTTCCTAATCCTATCAACTTACCATGTAAGGGTGGACTCTTGCATCTATAAAAGAGCCCACCTACCCTGTTTACAGGGATTGGAATTCCAATTCAACAACTACTCTCTAAGCTTACAAGCATCCAACAGAGAACTCACCATCAATACGCATATACCCGGCCGGTATTACTGGTAGTGCCGCCCACCTTTGTTGGCTCACCAGGCCCGCCGGTGATCTGCTAGTGAGAGCGCATAGACGCAACCGTGGACGTAGGTTACCTCGTTAACGGGACCGAACCACATACAAATTGTTCTCATCTCTTTCTCTCTCAAAACCTTCTTACCAATTTTAGGCATCATCAGTTTGGCACCGTCTGTGGGAAACGACTGAGTCTTCTCATCAACAAATTCTCAACTAAGCAAAATGCCGCCAAAGACAGGTAAGAAAGCCGCTAACTCGACCGGTCAGGAGAACCCGCAGCCTGAACAGCAGGCTGCCTCCATGACGACCGAGCAGATAACGCCAGCGCTGGCGCAACTCTTGGAGGGCCAGTGCCGAACACAGGAACAGATAGAGGCACTTATGGCCCAACAGAAGAAGCGCCCGCATCAGAGAATCAGCCCGAGAGGAGCGCCCCTATTCAGAGGCCCGCTCGGGCACGAAGGCAAGCCCGTTCCGCCCCGGTGTCCCCACCAGACAGGGAACGCCCCGGCGATCGAGAGCGCAGCCAGGCCACCAGGCGCTCGCAAAGACGACCTCGGCCCAATCCTTGCCAAGTGGAGGACGCCAAAACTATCATCGATTGGCGGCGCACAGCCAGAGGGGAGGAGTCCGGACGGAGAGCCCGGGAATCGGCCGAGGACCCTCCGGCCCTAAGCCGGGGGGATCTTAGGCACAAGCTTTCCCGGACCCAAAGCAGGGCCCTATCCCCGAAGTCGACGCGCTTTGAGGAGGAGGCCTCATCGTCCGACCCAACCTACCGCTGAAACACAAATAGGAGGACTGGGTAGGATGACGTAAAGGCCCAGGTCGAGGAGCTATAGTAGCAAATCGAGAGGTTGAATCGCAAGTCTGGTCATGACCTCACCAACACTGAGACTGAATCATCCTATACCGCTCGGGTGACACGATTTCCTATTCCACGAAAGTTCAAACCCCCTCACCTCAGCTCCTACGATGGCACAGGGAGTCCGGTGGACCACATCCGCACTTATAAGGCTCAGATGGCGCTGGTCACTACGGTGGACGAGCTGCTGTGCCTGGCCTTCCCCAGTACCCTCAAGGGGCCAGCCACACAGTGGTTCCACGCTTTGAAGCCCCAGACTGTCGACAACTTCAAAGCTCTCGGCAAGTTGTTCATCAGCCAGTTTGTCGGGATGCTCGACCGGTCGCAACCGGACACTCAGCTGCTGACCGTCAAGCAGCGCAAAGGGGAGTCCTTGAGGGAATATGTGGACCGTTTCAACCTGCAAAGGCTCCAGATTTGCAATCTTAATTAAACGGTCGCAATCGTGGCTTTCTGCTCGGGAGTTCAACACACCAAGGTCACCACGTCGTTCCATCGTGATCGACCGGCGACCCTGGTGGAGCTCTCAGAGAGGGTCAGAAAGTACATCGATACCGAAGAGTTCCTGAAGGCGAAGCGTGCCGGCCAGGCGGGAGATGAATCCCCGAAGGCCAAGCGCAAGCGTGAAGGATTCTAGAAGGGCTTGGGAAAGAAGCCAAAGCAAGATCAGAAGGACGCCCAGGGTCAGCCCCCGATCGCTTTCACACCCCTTTCCCGGCCTATACATGAAGTCATGGCCGCCGCAGAGGAGTAGAGGTTGCTTCCGCAGCCAGCTAAACTCAGAGCCCCGCCCGGTAAGAGGAACCGGGACAAGTTTTGCCGCTACCACAGGGATCACGGCCATGAAACGGAGGATTGCTTCAAATCGAAGATAGCAATAGAGAAGCTGATCGAGCAGGGATACCTCGCGGAGTTCTTCACGGCAGACAGACGACCTCGGCAGGACACCCGAGCTCTCGATCAGCCACCACCACCACTTGGCCACATCCACGTGATCTTCAGAGGAACGTTAGGCGGAGGTGATTCACAGTCGGCACGGAAGAGGCATGCCCGGGCGTCCCGAGCGGATGTCTAGCAGGTCCAATCCACCGGCTCCTCCCCAACCGATGTTCTAACATTCACGTCCGACGACTTGCAGGGCATCCACTGCCCCCATGATAACCCGTTAGTAGTGACGCTTTCTATAGCCAACTATATGGTCCAGAGGGTGCTAGTGGACGCAGGCAGCTCGTCTGACATTATGTTCACGTCGGCATTTGATCAACTCCGGATCCCCAGGGATCGGTTTCGGCCGGTCGCTACTCCCCTGGTTGGATTTAACGGTTCCAGCACACAACCGCTCGGTACAATCGAGCTCCCAGTTCTCATGGGGACCTACCCTCAGCAGGTCTCCGTGCTCACCAATTTTGTGATCGTAGAAGCCCCGTCGGCCTACAACGTAATCCTTGGCAGGCCGACCCTCAACAAGGCCAGAGCGGTCGTCTCCACCTATAGCTTAACAGTAAAGTTCCCAACTCCCCAGGGACCTGGATGCTTGCGAGGAGATCAGACTACCGCTCGGAGTTGTTATGTCAGCTCGTTACGCCGGGGGGCAATCACAGAAACATTAAACGTCCAAGAGATGGACCCCCGGGACCAGAGCGACATGATAGGTCTGATGGAAGAACTGGAATACGTGATGCTGGATCCTGAGTACCCAGACCGCACGGTCAGCATAGGTACCCTACTAGACCCCGGCTTGAAGGAAAAACTGACTCAGTTCCTAAAGCAAAATCAAGACGTTTTCGCTTGGAGTCAGAGGATATGCCCGGGATTGACCCCTAGGTAATGTCCCATCGTCTCAATGTCAGCCTGGATTGCCACCTAGTTAAGCAGAAGAGAAAGGGCATGGCCCCCGAGAGACAGAAGGCAGTGAGTGAGGAGGTCGAGAAGCTCCTAAAGGCGAAGTCCATCCGAGAGGTCCACTATCCCGACTGGTTAGCTAACGTTGTTCTTATCAAGAAAATCAACGGGAAGTGGAGAATGTGCATGGACTTCACCGACCTCAACAAGGCCTGCCCTAAGGACTGCTATCCGCTGCCCAGGATAGACCTCCTTGTGGACTCCACCGCAGGTCACTCACTCCTCTCATTCATAGACACTTACTCGGGGTATAACCAGATCAGCATGTACCCTAGGGACGAAGAGAAGACTGCGTTCATCACTGACCAAGGCACGTATTGCTACAAGGTTATGCCCTTCGGTCTCAAGAGTGCCGGGGCTACCTACTAGCGCCTGGTCAACTACATGTTCAAAGACCTCATTGGAAAGTCTATGGAGGTATATGTGGATGATCTAGTGGTCAAGAGCCGAGACGAGTCCGACCACCTCGAACATCTTGGCGGGGCCTTCAGCATTTGAGAAAATTCAGGATGAGGTTGAACCCGGCCAAATGCACCTTTGGTGTCTCGTTCGGGAAATTTCTTGGCCATCTAGTCAGCAAACGGGGGATTGAGGCAAACTCCGAGAAGATCAAAGCCATCATCAACATGCGGTCGCCCAAATCAACGAAGGAAGTTCAGAGCCTAGCCGGACGAGTGGCCGCACTGAACAGATTTGTCTCCCGAGCTACCGACCGGTGCCTGCCATTCTTCAAAATCCTCTACAAAGCGTTTCAGTGGTCGGAAGAGTGTGAAGAGGCATTCTAGGAACTCAAGAAGTACTTGGCATCCCCTCCTCTCCTCTCAACACCCGTGCCGGGGGAAGAACTATTTTTATACTTGGCAGTGTCACCATCGGCGGTTAGCTTGGCACTTATTCGGGAAGAGCATGGGATACAGTTCCCAGTGTACTACACCAGTCAGGCGTTACAGGGCGCGGAGAGCAGATACTCCCATATCGAGAAACTGGCATTCGCCCTTATCACCTCGGCCCGAAGGCTCTGCCCATACTTTCAGGCCCATGCCATTGTAGTCCTCACAGATCAACCTCTCTGCAGAATCCTCAGTCGCCCAGACATGTCTGGGAGGCTCGTCAAGTGGGCATTGGAACTGGAAGAGTTTGAAGTGATCTACCGACCCCGAACAGCCACTAAGGGACAAGCCGTAGCGGACTTTTTAGTCGAGTTTACATATCTCGAGGATCCGGTCGAAGAGTCTGAGCCCCCGGCCTTACCGCCCGGGTTACACTCTGACATCCCAACCTGGGTACTGTATGTGGATGGTTCCTCCAATCAGCAAGGCAGTGGGGCAGGAATCATCCTGACTACCCCCGACTTTATCCAGCTCGAATATGCGTTAAGGTTTGGGTTCCGTGCCTCCAACAACGAGGCCGAATACAAAGCCCTCTTGGTCGGATTACAGTTGGCCATCTCTATGAGTGCGCAACAGGTTCAAGGCTACAACGACTCCCAGCACGTGGTCAACCAGGTTAACCAAGAGTACGAAGCACGAGAAGACAACATGGTAGCCTACTTGGCCCTTGTCCGAGCAGTTTCCAAGAAGCTCCGAGGATTCTCCATCACTCAGATACCCAGAGAAGAAAATACTAGAGCCGACCGGTTGGCTCGCCTCGCCTCGTCTTCTGAGTTAGACTTGCCCGGGATAAGGATATAATACCTACCCGAGCCAAGTGTGATCAACTCAGAGGGTATGGAGGTAGACCCGGTCACTCTGAGACCCAGTTGGATGGACCCGCTCGTGACATTCTTGACAATATGGGGGCTACCAGACGACAAAGAAGAAGCACGCCGGGTTAAATACCGGACGGCACGATATCACCTTCTCGACATCATCCTCTACAAGAGGGGATTCACTATCCCGTACCTCCGCTGTGTTCACCCTGCACAAGTCCAAGCAATACTGTTCGAGATCCACGAAGGAGTATGTGGGAACCACATCGGAGGCCGGGCCCTCTCCAGAAAGGCCCTATTGCAAGGTTATTACTATCCAACCATGGCCCGAGATTCGCAAGAGTATGTTCGAAGGTGTGATAAATGCCAAAGATACTCTTCCATGATCAACCGACCGGGAGAACTCCAGACACCAATCCACAGCTCCTGGCCATTCGCCCAGTGGGGAATCGACATCGTTGGTCCCTTACCAATGGGAAAAGGACAGGTCAAATTCGCCGTGATAGCTATTGATTACTTCACCAAATGGGCAGAGGCCGAGCCCTTGGTGACGATAACTGAACGAAAATGGAGAGCTTTGTGGAAAGGAATATTCTCAGTAGATTCGGCATTCCCCGGGTTCTGGTCAGTAACAATGGCAGACAATTTGACACCCCTATCTTTAGATAATTCTGCTCGGGCTACGGGATACTGAATCATTACTCCTCCCCCGAGCACCCACAAGCCAACGGCCAAGCCGAGGTAACCAACCGGACAATCTTGCAGTCAATCAAAACAAGGCTTGAAGGCGCTAAAGGGCTGTGGGCTAAAGAACTACCGACCCTCCTGTGGGCCTACCGCACCATACCCCGAGCGGTAACAGGCGAGACGTTGTTCTCTCTAACCTACGGATTTGAGGCGGTGGTCCCCACAGAGCTCGAGCTGCCAACATACCGGGTGGCCAACTTCAGTGCTCCGGACAACGACAAAGCCCTCCGGTCAGAACTGGATCTGGTGGAGGAAAGGAGGGACCAAGCCTACCTAAAGGTGGCGGCCTACAAGCAATGGGTTTCTCGATACTACAATAGCAAGGTGAAGCACCGCAATTTTCAAGTTGGAGACCTCGTCCTTAAAGCAGTGAACCGGTCTACCCGAGTCCTGAGTTATGGGAAATTGGGGCCAAACTAGGAAGGCCCATATAAAGTAACCCGGGTCAACCGACCGGGAACCTACTGGCTACAGAGCATGGATAGGCACGATCTCTCTCATCCTTGGAATGTGCAACACCTCCGCAAGTACTATCAGTTGCATCTGACCACGGGAATTTAGTACTGTAGAGAAATTTCTTTTTTGTAGCTCTGATTGAGCAACCATCATCAATTTTTATTTTTAAATAAAATGGAATAGTTTACTTCAAAAATTTACTCCTGTCAGTACACCGAGCAATGCTAAAAAGACTTCGGGCCTAACCCCGAGGCACCGAAGACCTTGGGCCTAACCCCAAGGCACAAAAGACCTCGGGCCTAACCCCAAGGCACCGAAGACCTTGGGCTTGACCCCAAGGCACAAAAGACCTCGGGCTCCGAACCCAGGTACAAAAAGACCCTGCAACCACCCATGTTCCAGGTCGGTTTCCTATGGTCGCTCCTCAGCACGCCTCCGCCTTCACAGGATGCTCAGGGGCAAGAGGACACTAGACCTAAACAGGAAATTACTTAAAGCTTCGCTTAGGTCCAGCCGACGACGGGGCCAAACCCCTAGGTGGCAGACGATGGCAAGCTTCAAATGACCCTGCAACCACCCATGTTCCAGGTCGGTTCCCTACGGCTACTCACTCCTGCACTCCCGCCTTAGCAAAATGCTTGGGGGGTAGGCCAAAATAGGGAATCACACCGATCACTACGAGAACTAGGAAGATATTCCCAAGTACCTACAGTGATCAGAGATATATCCCGGACGGTAATACAGTGTACTCCTATAATACACCAGGCGATCCCGGATACTAAACAGGACCAGTTCCTACAGCACTCCGGGCAATTATCTTTTTAACAGGTCAAGATGACTAGGTGTTCTACTGGTTACGATCCTAAAATATTTGCTAAGGCAGGTGTTAGGTTGGCCAAAAACCAAGCGAATACTAGCAATTATAAACAGGCACAGTGCAGAGAAAGAAGACAGTTAATGGAAAGGAAATTTGACCTCAGGGGCCTTTTTCATTAATTAAGAGAAAACTGTACAAAGCCTGGGGGGCAGTTGTAGTAGCCTCTCCATGAAAAGAAAAAACAACAACAAGAAACAAAAAATAAAAAAATAATCTACAACCACCACTTCCTCCTCCTCAGCGGCCTGCTCATCAACGGAGGGATCCCCGGCCGGTGCAGCTTCAGCAGCGGCCTCAGCTTCGGCAGCGACCTCGGCTTCAGCAGTAACCTCAGAGTCAGCCTGGCCTTCCTTCCAATAACCGAACTCTACCCAGGAGTACCCGAATAGATCCCAGTCGGAATGGTCAGCGGCGGCCCGTTTCGCCAGATCGGCGTAGCCTGTGAGGAACCCAGTTTCGAATTCCTCCTCAGCTTCTTTAGCTTCAGCCTTTCGAGCAGCAATAAGCTCCGAGAGAGTGGCCGTCATAGCTTCGAGATCCTTCTCAGCTGAGGTCTTTTCGGACTCCGAGACTGTAACCTTGGCCTCAGCGAACTTCTCGGCGGTGACCCTCCCGGCCTCCGCAGCTGCAGCCTTAGCCTCCGTGACCTTCCGGGCAGCCCGCTCGGTTGACAAGGAGTCGCGGACCTCCCCCAGCTCTAAGGCCATTGCCCGGGACCTCTCTTCCTCCACGGTCAGGGCAAACTCCGCGGACTCCCGAGCAGCCTTCTCCGCGGAAAGGTTAGCCTCAGCAGCGGCCAGCCTTTCAGCGACGCCGGGAAGGGTGGTCTCGACCCCGGCCGCAATACAGCCAACCTGCAAGAATAACACGATGTCAGTACAAGCATGGAGAAAAAAAAGTTAGTGTTCACACTACAAAGATACTCACCATGTGGCTGATGCTGTATAGCCAACCGATGATGGCCTCGGGGCTGAGCAGGCTGTACTTGTTGATTTGGCTCTACAACAGCCCGGGACGTTCCCTCTCGCGAACGTCGTCCGTTGTCTCGACCTCCGGCCTGGCAGAGGGGCCCGCACAAGCTTCCTCCGAGGTCGAGAAGGAGATCCCAGTCGGTCGGGCATCAGGTGGTGGTGGTGGTGGTGCTGCAGCAATCGTTACCACGAGCGTGGAAGTAGCAACAGCTTCCTTCCCAGCCCGGATGGAGATCCCCCGGGAGATCCTCTTCAACAGTTGGCCCTCAGCGGGGGCTGGTTTCTTCCTCTTCTGGCCAGCCCGGGCAATCAGAGCCTCCTCTTTCTCCTTTAACGCCGTTGCGTTCTTGGGAGCCATCTCTGTAAAACCAGGAGCATGTCAGAATTCAGCAAATTGCAAAGAACCGGACGGTCAAGAATGGAATTTACCAGGAATGATCGCCGGAAGAATGGGAGCTGTGAATCCCTGGGACTTGTAGGAAGTCTTCGGACTCCCCGACCGGGTGAGCACCTTATTGATATCTATCGGGTCCTCCGCCAGAGACAGGACCCGCGCCTGGAGCTCGTCCGGGAGACTCGGCGGGTCCATTGATCCCACTGCAAGACAAATGCACCAACGGGTTAGTCAAGGAAAAGTAAAGCAACTAATCAAAAAAGAAGCAAGAAAGAAAGGATGCTTGGGCTTACTCCTCAGCTTCCCCACCCAGGAGGTCCTCAGCTGGATACCCAGCGCCTTCTCGCACAGGCCCAGGGTGGACACTTGGAAGAACTTCTTCTTCCACCCTTTATTGTTGCTCGGGCAGTTCACGATTATCTTCCGCCCTTGCCTGGCCCCGAGCGAAAAGAAGCCGGCCTCCCCGTGGACTTGGAAAGGCCGGTGAGTCTAGAAGAACTCCTGAATTATGAGCTCGTACCCGAGGACTTGGGGCCACAAGGAGATGCACCCCATCAGGTACCGCCAACCGTTCGGGGCAAGTTACCCGGGGGAGATCCCGAGGAAGATGAGCGCATCCCGGGCAACTGGGTGAAGCGGCAAGCGAAGGCCCGCCGTGAAGGCATCCTCGTACAAGGTAACGAAGCCCGACTCGTGGAAGTGGGCTCCGCCATCGTGCACGGAAAGAGAAAAGGGGGCGGGAAGCTCATATCTATCCCTGATCCGGTCCAGATCAGGGCCTCCCAGGGTACTAATGATGGACTCACACGCGAAGACGATCCCGGAGCTGTTTGGCACAGACCCCTCGTCGCTTGACCCCCGAGACGTCAAGGCTACGGGAGAATCCCGGTTCGCTTCCTCGTGAAACGCCCGAGCGGGGATTATTCCCTCACTATGCTGGTTAGAGGGGGCTAAAGAAGGAGGATCCGAGCTTGTGCTCATAGACCCGGATCACAACTGCTCGCCTTCCGACCGGGACGACGAGTTAAAATCTGAATGACACATGACTGCGTCTATGGAGGGCCTAAAGGGAAGACGACCTAAGAATGGGTCGAGAACTCCGAATATGACGTATAGGGGAGGCAAATCTAACAACCTAGAGGGTAGGTCGTACACGACTCGAGAAGCAACACAACTCTCTCTCAAGACGGTCTCGGGAATACCCGTTCGGTCAAACTGCTCTAGCGTACCCCCAGACCGAAAGAAATGACAAAACCGAAGGAAGAAAGATATCCCAAGGTCACTCTAATCCAAGTGGGTTCACCCCCTCCAGCTTAGTTCAAGAAAAGTGCAAATTGCTTACTAATCCAATTAGGAAACCCCCATGATTTATGCCAATCAATCCGAATCAGATTGTATTACTTAATCTGTCTAATTTTTGTACGAGTACGTCTCTTGCATCTATAAAAGAGATCACTCAGCCCATAGAAAAGGATCGACTTTTCAGTTTGCATAGTACCTTATAGCAATCATAATCGTGCCCGGTCGACCTCTGGTAGCTCTAAACTGTTGTTGGGTTACCAAAGGTCCTCGACTTTTTTTACAGTATACCGAACATGCTCAGACACACGTGGACGTAGGTTCCTTCAATAGAGCCGAACCACACAGGGCTGGCCCTGAGGAAAAGCGGCGAAGCCGCTGCATGGGGCCTCATTTTTAGGCCTATTTTCTTCTAATTTCTTCCTAATTTCTATGAAACTTATTGTTTTTAGGTCTACTTTCTTCTAATTTCTTTATACTCCCTCCGTCCCATAATAAGTGTCCACATTTCCTTTTTTAGATGTCCCACAATAAGTGTCCACTTTCCTAAATTGGCATATAGCTTTTACTTACTTTTTAAAACTACCCTTATAATAAAGATAAAGTAGTATTTATTTGTGGTCTAAAAAACAAGCAAAAAGTCAAACACCCATCACATCTAAGGATAAAATTGGAAAGTGATCATTTAATGAACCAAAAAAACTAATATAATACAACTTTCTTAAACAATGTGCAAAATAGAAGTGGACGCTTATTATGGGACGGAGGGAGTAATTTTTATGAAACTTATCATTTTAGGCATATTTTCTTCTAATTTCTTCCTAATTTTTATGAAATTTATTATAGGTGCCTCATTGTTTAGGCTCATTTGAAAGTTCGCTTGAGGCCTCGGCCAAATTTTGACATCTCAGCGCCCCGGAACCACATACAAACCCGATCTCACGTTATCTCTCTCACTGCTTCTCTCTCCTTAATCTGCTTTAATTTATCTTGCCCAAAAATTACATCATCATATATACATATGTTTTTTTCTCCTTTTTTTTTTCCTTAGCAATCGCAATTGCAATCGCCACAATAATTTCTTCGAAATGGCCCCTATGGATGTCACTGCACAATTTGTGGCTTCTACGTTTGGGTTAGACCAAGGAGCCGTTTGGAGTAGCTGTGTTGTGGGCCCCAAACAGCCTCAATCTTTGTTTCCTCAATCTTTGTTTGGGGGCAAAAAGGGCACTAAATTAGTTGTTGAGCCCATTCAAGAGCTTAAGAAGTAGCCACTGGAATTTTGGGATGATTGTGAGAAAAACATGTGGTCTTATATAATTGCAACACTCGGTATGAAAACGAGGAGTGGTGGACTGAAGAAAAAAGTTTTTACGGTAAAAATATTAATGTTTTTTAAGGACAACCTTATAGAATTTAATAAATTTTATGATTCTATGTAAGACGTGGGTAACTCTTACATCTTTGGGGGAGCCATGGGCACTCCTAACTTCCCTCTAGTCACCCCGAGTAATTTTTGTTACTTGGTGTCATATTATTGCAATTTTAAAAACCACGTTAGTTTGAAAAATTCACACACTAATTTATAAATAGTACAAAATTTTAACATCTCAATACAATATTTTAAAAGTGAAATTAAACCACTATAATGTACGATATGTCCTAGACCACTATGATGTACCATAGAATATTCCCCATTCCTTTGCCGAAAATTAAGAAAAGAGTAATACTTGGGGCACAACCAAACACACAACTTTTGGGACACAACCTAATTTTTGTGTCTATCTCTCTCCTATGTCATTGTGGGGTCCAGTGACATCACAGGAGAGATAGACACATTAATTAGGTTGTGTCCCAAAAATTATGTATTTAGTTGTGTCCCAAATTTTACTCTTATGAAAAGGTATAAAATGCTGGACAGTACGGAACGACCTCGGTTCCTGCCCCTTTTAATCTCTTTATTCCTATATGTCTAAGATCTGTTTATTCCATTTCCCAAACTAAGAAAAGGAATAGAATAATAAGTCCAGGACATGAGTCACGCCATTTGGCTGTATTGTACGATTGACTTTTGTGGCTGAGAGAGAAAGCCACGTGCAGGGCCGAAATGCATGGCGGCCCGGGGGCTATAGGCCCTGCAGTTTTTTTATTTTTAAAGATTGATTATGCATATGTAATTTTTAGAATTTTAGAACTAATCAATGTGTTGGCTCCTACAAATTTTTAAGTTTTAAAAAGAATAATATTTTGTTTGTCAAATTTAAATTCCAAATTTATTTCCGAAACACTATCAATTTTATACAACATTTGGAATACATGACAAAGCATGCAATTCAATTTACAAAGTACCTCTTATGGGATGGGTTTTTTTTCATTGCTTTTGGCTCTCGAAAGTTCCTCATCCTGTTGCTTGATTTTCCTTGTTGTTTGTTTCTTAGGCAGTGCTTTGTTGCGGATAAGAGACCCTCTCTTGCCCTTGTGGTTGGTTCGGCTTCGGTTTTCACCTTTGCCAAATTTTTGAGCTCTATTGTATGTCCTTGGGGAATGCCCCATGTACATTTGTATACCTCTTTTTGAATTTGATTAACCATTTTTCCAAAAAAATAAAAATATAAACTATAAGCCAAAGGTTACAAGTCGTCGTGAGTATTGCATATATGCCCAACCTTCTAACTCTCAAACAGGTCAAAAAATCTCACATGCTAAAATAGTAATATTTTTAATAAATCATACCCAAAAAAAATGTATAAAATAGTTCCAAAATTTGAGAATAAAATATGAGATTTAATTGTGGGAAGCATAACAATATTCAAAGGAATAAAGCTATGCTTCCCAAAGTTGAACCCCAAATTTGATTCCAAATGCTTTAATAATTGTACCGCATGTTGTAGCAGTGATTAGCAGTATCATATACACTACATGTGACACAACTAACAAAGTATTTGAGAATCATAACTTTATTTTTCTCTATAAATATGGACTAGATCCCCAAACAGTACTACAAAACATCCATTTGAAGAGTCACTTGGCCAACTTCTTAATAAACTAGAATGGCCAAGATTTCTCAATGGATCTCACAGCTTCCAGGTGCATTAGAATCTTTTCGCCGCAATTACCTGATCTTCCCTAAGTATGCCCTTCTTGTCTCAGGTAAAATGTATATTTACCCTATTAAGCATTTGAATGGTTAAAATATAGATTGTTGTCAAGACTTGTTCTTACTTGTGAGCTGATTTGCTGATCAACCTCTTCTTTATTTGTTGGGCAAATTGCAATTTTCATTCCTACATTTTGGCCAACATTTTGGCCCTTGTATTTTTTACCTCCACATAATAGACTCTACAGTTTTATACGTGTGCCAATTTAGTCCAATCTTCTCATTGCGGTGCAATAAAACAATGAAAAATGACATTTTTCCACCACTCTTATGGCATTTTCCATTAATTTTTTGGACAAAATGTAAAGATTAAACTAAATTGACACATGAAGAGTAGATCCAAATCCAATGGGGGCTACATCGCCCAATTACCCAAATGGTCCTTCTAACACCAAAAACCCAATTCCAAGAGAATTGGTAGAAGGGATTGCAAAATACAAATCTACAAAAATTTGGGTTGTAAATTACAACTAGTGGAGAGAGAGAGAGAGAGAGAGAGAGAGAGAGAGAGAGAGAGAGAGAGAGAGAGAGAGAGAGAGAGAGAGAGAGAGAGCAATAAACACTATTTTGGTTAGTCAAAATACAATTTTCCATTGAAGGTGCTCTAATAAAACTCTACGGCCTACTGAATTCGAAATTGAAAACGCATGGATTAAAATATCACAAAACTTTGTGGGGTCGGTTGAAAAATGTAATTTTTTTCTTATTTGTTTTTGTCTTTGTTGTGTAGTTTTGATTTCAATTCACATCCTAGCAGATAAGACAGTGATCCTGATTACATACATCACAGACACAATGACAAGGCCTGAAATTGGTCTCGACGGAGCCACGTTAATCGTGAGTGTTCAAGAAGGGGTCACAGGAGTTCTGACTCTCTTCATGGGTCACATTTCAATTACATATTCGGGTCCATTCAAGATGATTCTCTTATCCACCCTTGCCTATTTTGTAGTAAGCGCTGGTGGTGTTTCTCTACTTGATGTGATTTTGTAACGTTTAAATTATACATTGTTTGACACTTTGGTTCTTGAATTATTTTGTTTTACATTTTTGTCCGCACTTTGGCTCCTGAATTATTTTGTTTTGACATTTTTGTCTATGAACTAACATTTCGTGGCACTTTCCCTTATGTTAAATTCAGTCATGAAAAGTGATGGAAAGAGCCATCTTTGGACTACAACAGTGTTCAAAATGGCTTTTTTCGTCATTTCTTGCAGCTGAACTTGACAGATTGGAAAAATTATCACGAAACGTTAGTTGAAGGACCAAAGTACCAAAAATTATTAAGATACTTAGTGAGTACTACATGGAACGCATTTCTACGACATAGTAAATATTCGATTCAATAGTGATACTACGGTACGTATAGGTACCACCACACTAATGTACACTCTTAAAATTAGAGCTGACAATGACCTCCTTTTGATTAGTATACCACTCCAGCAAATAACCGTTGTAACAAAAAATTTATAGGGTACTATTTGGGGCACAAATACTTTACATAAACACTTATAAACATACTCTATCTCTCTCCTAGGTAGCACAGTAAGGTCTACTGAAATTATTCAGACCCCACAGTACCATTCATGAGAGATATAGAGTGTATTTGTAAGTATTTGTATAAAATATTTATGCCCTTAATATTGTTGAAATTTGTAGTCAATGGAAGGCGCCCCCTTTTATTTTTATTATTTTTTTTATTTTTTTTGGGTGAAATCTAGATCCTGAGACATGTTCGGAGTCTTCGGACCCTTTGTGCTTGTAAGTAGGCCCCATCACCCAAAGGTTTACTCCTATTGACTGCATGCATTGTACCTCTTAAGACCATCACATAATACCCTCAAGTTACCTAATTGTTTTTTTTATATAATTAACTAATCACCTCTTTCACACAATCATCTCTTGCGTTAATTAATTATAACCTCCAAAGATATTCCAAAAATTAAAGTACCTCCTAGTATATTTACAATTTACACTTACTTTCCCTGAAATTAAGGGTTGAATAACACATACCTCCATTTTTTTAGTCATTGATCAATTTCCTAACAAAAAATTGATCTGTTTTTTAGTTTTCTACTGACTACTTTTCCCTTATAAAAATAAATCAGTTAACTTTTGAAATTTTTTCCTCTCCACTTCTCAAAACAAAAGAGTAAATTTTATTTTCAATAATCCATTTTCACCAAAAAGGATGTTTTATAGACAGGTATAATGGTAATTTCATATTGTTCATAAATGTCCACTAAGATTTTATGTGTGAACTTTTATTAGAAAATAAAAGACCTTCAAATTAGATTTTATTTCAAAATTGTCTTTAACGCATTAACAGGTAAATAGTTTAATTGTCCCAAACTTAGGGACGGATCTAGGAATAAAGCTTAGGGGGTGAGCTTAATAATTTTCAAAGAAATTATAGTCATATGTATTATACTATAAGTGCAAGTTTTTATTTTTCAAATCTAAGGGGAAATCTAAGGGGGGCGGTCTCACCCCTCTACCTAGATCCAATCTAGCTTGCCAAATTGGCGTACTTAGCATTTTACTATAAATTTTCGAATATATAGGTGATGTATATCTATATTTCATGATATATAAACTCACTAGAAATTAAGGCCGGAATCAAGAGTTTGACTTTGGAGGTGTCGAGTTTTACATAGGCTATCTAACAATGACACATGGGGGTTCGGGGGGCAGCGCCCTAAGACGATTTTTTTTTGTTCTATTTATACATGAGCATACCTTCTTCTTTTTTTTCCCTTATCAGTAAGACTACAAATTTACTATGTGAGGGTATTTTTCACTGTTTCAGAATTGTTGTTGTAGTTGTTGTTGTTGTGTGTGTGAGTTTATCATAATGAGTGGTCTAATTGTACAGAGTAATGCTATTCTACCCAAATTTTGTATCCCAAATAATTCTCAAATACATGTGGTTGAAATTTAGAGTTGAAAGAAAGTAATAAAATGATTTAATGTGATTAAGAGCGTAACAAATTTTTTTTATTTGGAAGTGTCAGAAAACAACAAAACATGAAGAGTAGTAGATTTTTTTATTTAAGGTGCCAACACACTATATAATATGAGGAATAATACACATATATGTATATTAATTAAAAAAACATTTACCACATAAGGGCCAAAACCTTTATTATATGTAATGTATTGGCCTAATTACAAATAGACCCAAAAAAAATTACCTCCGGACGCTACCCACAAACCATCGTGTCACTCTAAGTTCTCCCCGTGATTAAAATTCCTGAATCCGCCACTACATGACACCCTACACACCATGCACAGTTCCGCCCCCGACTAGTAGTCGCTGTAAATCTGTAATTTACCATAAATACTTTGCAACGATAGACGACTTAATTAGTAGTACTTGTTTTCACTTTTTTTTTTTTGGTTAATTAATTATTTTTGCAGGGGTTAGTACTGCTACTATGGCAGGGGGTAGAACTGCTACTATGGCGTGACATGATTTTCTATGTGGCTGTGTTCCTAATAGTGGTGGGCAGAGCTGGAGTACAGCCCCTTTTAAACGAATTCCTTGCTACCCAATTGCAGAACGAAGACAGAGACGTGGATAGGCAAAGAGTACTTGAGGCCCGTACAAAATTCTGGTGGGGATTTTGGTATTTCTTGGGGTCCATTGGGGCTACTTTTGGAATGTCAAACATTTCAGACTGGGGAACGACATTCGTAGTTACAGGAATTTTAATGGGAGTTGGTCTTCTAATTTTTTTGTCGGGCTTCAAATTATATGAACACGAACCACCGACTAAGACGAGCCCCCTAACCACCATATATAGGGTGTTTAAGGCTGCAATATCAAAAAGGAATCTTCCCTACCCTGATGACGGACAATTGTCTACTCAGAGTCGATGCCTTAGGTGCTCTCTCTGTCTCTCTCTCTCTCTCTCTACATATATATCTACATATGTATACACATATATATGTGTGTATATATATATATATTGATACTTAGAATAATAGCTGGACACACATGCACACACCACACACACACCATAACCCCAATCTCGGTAAATCCCAACAAGAGTCACTCGATCATTCCGACTGATGAACAAATATGAGGGCAAGCTTCGACTCACCCCAAAGAGAGTCGAATCTTCAATCTTCCCCACTGGGAGAGAGAGGTCACCATTTGGGCAAAGCCGTATGGAATGTTCTTTTAATTAGCAGCACTTTATTTATGACAGTAGCATCCCTACGTATTAACCTATATATATATATATATATATTTGCTTGTCGGGTAATGACAGGTGGTTGGACAAAGCAACAGTTATAAGAACCGGAGCTTCATCTCTTACTCCAGAAGAACAAGAACGAACTGGGCAACTTTGTACCGTTAGAGAGGTGAATGAAGTGAAAAGTCTTTTTAGAGCGGTCCCCATGTTGGCAACTTTCCCAATTTACGCTCTCATAAGCGTAGCAGGAATCACTTTCTTTTTCCAACAAGTTGCCGAGATGAACGATAATTTTGTCAGCAATGTCAGAGTCACTCCCGCCTTTTTCATTTTGTTCCAATCAATCTCCAAACGTACAATCTTATTTATATATTGGCTCCACATGAAACGGTACTGGCCTGGCGTGAGATGCCCAGTACCCCCACACGCAAGAATGGTTCTTGGAGTGTTATGTGCTTTCTTATGTTGCATCACTGCTTGGTATGTTGAGGTTCGAA
This sequence comes from Hydrangea macrophylla, assembly GCA_033977485.1. Lineage (NCBI taxonomy): Eukaryota > Viridiplantae > Streptophyta > Magnoliopsida > Cornales > Hydrangeaceae > Hydrangea > Hydrangea macrophylla. Next base: position 109,916,562 of record CM066999.1, read on the forward strand.
GATTGAAATATCTCTCGATGAGTGTTTTTTGGCTAACACCACAGTTCTTTTTGTTGGGGCTTATGGAAGGGCTTGTTGAAGATGTGCTTATAGGTTTCTACGATGATCATTTGGGTGACTACATAATGAGGCTAGGGCCTTTTCTAAGTGATTTTGTGTATGGCATTAGTACATTTCTCAACATGTTTTGGATATTAACTGGTTGGATCCGTCCAACCATAAACGAGAGTCGTGTAGACAAATGTTACTTAGTTTTGGCAATACTAGTCATTCCGAATGCAATCTTTTATTGGTATCTTTCAACGTATTACTTCAACAGAGTTGAATCAGGAGATGCCCACGAGGAAAATCTAGATCGAATCGGGTCATGAAAATTAATGCACCACGAGAGCTGGAGGTGAATCTGGAATAATTTTATATATGAATATGTATAAAAATGAATGCTAGCTAGCGTATTATTTGGATATTTACTACCATGTTATAGAGCCTTAATTTTTCTATCATTTAGCCTTTTGTTTAGGGCTTGTATAAAGCTGTAATATGATTTGATGTAACTTGAAGTAATGTAGCTAATGCTATTGTAAGAAGCTTCTCATATGAGAACATGGGCGGTCCTGACAATTTGGGGGCCTAAAGCGAGATCGAAAGACGGGGGGCTCTTATCAGTTTTTCAATTCTGAAACTGCCGCTGGCGCTGACACAACTGAGACAAATGTATTGGATTTAATTTAATTGTAATAAATATATTAATGTTGCTTTGATTCATATTGTACAAGCTGTAAATGTCATTATTAAGAAATTTAAGTGTTAAATTTCACACTACCCATATGAACACACATGAAAATTTGGCACTCAACGATGCCCATTTATTCAACATTTCACACTCAATGATGCCTATTTTACATTATTCGATCACATTATAATAGATAGACAATCCATACGTTTATTCAATATTGTGAACTTTCAAACTATCAAAACAATGAAACGTCTTAACTTTTGTTCCAGGAAAAAAAAATAGGCATAATAAAATGGCTCGACCAGTCTGTATCTTAGCGACATAACTTCCTCTTTGCTGTGAGGCCATCTCCCAATATCATCTGTCACCCTATCGACAGTAGTGTCACCATCCTACAAGAGTATAATAACAACTTGATTCTTCAGTGATTCAATCTTGAATAATAAAAACTGCAAGTCAAAAAAAAAAAAAAACTATTCCCTTTTGTGTTTGAGAAATTCAACATGCGAATGTGCAATATTAGATTCCTTTTGAGTGAGAAATTTTGCACTTGAAACTTAAAAAAATAACCAATAGAAACTTGCAATTGAGATCTAACCAATGCAAATGAGTGTGAAATTTCACACTGTCATTTAGAAAACTCACATGCAAATGTGGAATACCATATTTCTTTTCAGTGAGATATTTCGCACTAGAGGAAAAAAAAAACTACTGCGACAACAACAACTTGTGATTGAGAATTAACACATGCAAATTAGTGTGAAATTTTGCACAAAAATATCACAAAATAAAAACCAAAGTGCTAACTCCTATCTGGTAAAACATATGACCCAAGTCAACGTACTCAACAACCCACTGGACAAATCGTATCAATGATGTCAGTGTTAAATTTCAGAAAGTGCCTAATTGTTATAAGTGTGAAATTTTACACTGTGAAAATAGATAACTTATGAATAATTGCATGGTATTCAGAAAAGTATCAGGTTTATAAAATAATAATTTTCCAGACAAGTGTTTAGATCAAAACGAATGCAAAAGGTGTAGAATGACTAAAACATGTATAATGAATAGCATCACCTACAATCACTATCAATCCAAAAGATGGACTTCCTTAATATATCTGCGATCATCTGTTATCTGCTTCAATCCAGAAACTCTCACAAATACTAAATGACCAACTATGGCGATCAAAAGAAGAGAAGAAAATGGCGATCAAACGTAGAGAATAAAATGGTGGAGAAGGGAGATTAATATACATTAGATGATGTAAGTTATATACCTAGAATAATGTGATTTCATTTCCATATATTTAAGATATGTAACAATCATAGAATATAGTAACTAATTTATTTAAGGTTCAATATATATCTCTATCTATATATGCATGTGTGGGTTTGAAAAGGAATACCCTTCTTGTGGGTTTTGGGGGTAGTTTGGTTACTAAAACAAATATGGACCTATCACCGAAATATTTTATGGTTGGGTCTACTACAACAAACTTACAGTAGATTGGATTTAATACTAATTAACTCTAATATATATATATTAATAAATAAGTCCAATTAGTAGCAGAGATCAGTGCAAATAAGCCAAACCAATTTAGAAGAAACCACGCAACACAAACTTAGTGACATCAACCCACCAGTCCAAACTTTGCTTGTACCCACAAACTTTGTAAAGCAATGAAAATACAAAAAATATATATATATATATATATACAATGATCACACTAGTGTTACAAAAATTAGAGGATATAATAGGTAAATGTAATAGAAAAACCATAAGAGAACCATATATGCCGATACCACCAGAAGTCGAAGACCGACTCCAATTATGTACAGACTTTTTATCAAACACCTTGAGTGCAACTACCCAACACCCAATCACTACCCAACATCCTATAACACCAAACCAAGACATAATAGAGAATAAGGATGCAATTGAAACACAACTTAACAGACTCACAAGTGAACCTAAAACCTAGGTCTATTTGTGAACAGCAACGAGAAGCAAACATTCCCAGCAAGCTCCACACCAAACCCCCCTTAGAAAGCATCTAAAGTGGTAGCAAATTATAGCACCCACCAACACTGTTAAGCAACAAAAATACAAAAAACACAAAAGATAATCATCCCCATACAAAGAATACACAAGATGATAAATATTAGTGTTTTAACAAAGTATTAAATCTAAGAAGAGGCTAAAAAAAAGGCATCTAACACATGCACACACACACACACACACACACACACACACACACACACACACACACACACATCTGTATCAAAAATCATTCTTCAAAAATTTATGAGAACAAGTTCTACTCAAGTTTGTAGAAAGGAACTAACCCTAACTTGCTTTTTATTAGGCTATTGCCACTAAGGTATTGTTTGATTAAGAGGGAGAAAAGCATTATTGGAGAAAATGAGGCAAAAGACAAATCGATCATGAGGGGTATAAGAGAAAGAAAGGTTTATGAGTTGTTTCTTTATAGAAAACTTGTACTAACTGTCCCGCCGAGTTGATCGCACCAATTGTAGGATCGATGAAATTGTGATTTTAGTTGGAAGTCTTTATCTATCTATCTATCCATTGTATTCTATTTTTCTTAGATCAACGAGATGCCACCCCGAAAGAGGCTCACATATTTAGATTTTTTGAGCTCACATCTCGTTCAGCAGAGATCCCATAACCGAGGGGGTTAGTTTGCATGTTGATGAGATGGGTTTCTATTATATTGATATGCTCGAACCCCATTGGATGAGGGTAGCTTACCTCTTGATGGGATGGAGACCCTGCATGAGATAGGTGTTCACAACGTTATTAGGGGAGCTAGTAGCAGCGTTGGTACAATATCATAATTACTTAGATTTATCATTTCGCAATATGATTTACTTGATCTCTTTATTAACTTTATTAACTAGTCTCATCATGGATGACGAAGTAAGGGCAAACAACGAATGGCAGCGAGTGGGGGGCAAGAGATGACCGGTGAAAGATGAGAGGGGAAAGAAAGTATAGTTACTATTTTTATTGATTTTTTGCACAAGAATGTGGACTCTAAGATTCTGTGGAACCATTTTTCAAGGTATGGTAAGCTGCTTGACGCCTTTGTGCCTAAACGGTTAAGAAAGGATAGAATTGATAAATACGGGTTTGTGAGAGTTTGGAACAGGGATGAGGCAAAACTTATTATTGCTAGATGTGATGGGACAATGTTGTGGGGTAACAAGATCAAAATAAAGTTAGCATCATTTGGGTGGGGGAAGAGGACAGTAGCTGCTCCAACTGTTGACCCAGCTAACCACGTTGGGTGTCCTTCCAGCTATAGAAAAATGAATATATTTCCATTGAATAGTGGGCTAAGGGATGGAAGAGAGTATAGAGATCTGCTGACAGGTGGTTCAAATTGCCCTGGCCAAGCCGAGGCTGAGGAGAAAAAATCATGCAAAGTTATGGTTAATAAGGATAAGGCGGGCGACGAAGAAATCAAAAAGGGCAATAAGCATAAGGCCATTTGTGTCTCTACTGAAATTAAGGAGGAGGATGAAGAAAGACAATGGTTGTTTCATAGTGCAGTTGGTTTAATATCTAAGGTAGAATCCATTGGCTATCTACAAAAGTCTCTTGAGAGTGATGGTCTTTCTCAGTGTGAGGTGAGATTGATGGGCGGGAATATGGTCCTACTCATATTTCATGCAAGAAAGATATGATGATGATGATTGAAGAACATGAGGAGCAGTGGAGGCGTCATTTTGACTCTCTTAAGCCATGGGACGAGGAGGATGTGAGTGGTTCTCGATTCGTTTGGGTACGGTGCAAAGGCATCCCACTTCATTTATGGAATTTAAAGTTCTTACGCTTAAGTGGTGATATGCGAGGGAATTTCATCAAGATGGATTTTTGTACTGCCAAAAAAGAAAGACTTGATGTTGGTCGAATCCTTTGTGCAACTTGTAAGCCCCGACCAATCTCGAACAAGATAAAGCTGAATGGTGATGGGAAATCTTTTTTCTTAACCGTTACGGAGTAACTTGTGTTTGATCTATCTGTTCTTGAGGGCTCTTTCCTTATTGAGAGTGAAATCAAATCGAAGGTGAATTGTAGTAGGATTGATAATGACAAATCTGGGAGGTTGAATGACGACAATTCGAAGGAGACTGGTGAAGATACAGTAATTCCTGAGAGTAGGGAAGAAGATGATGACGTAGATAGCTTTGGTAATCTTAATAGTGGAGACAATTGCTAAGGTGCAAAAGGCATGGATAATGTGGATGAAGTTGTGGAGGACAATTGTACAAGAATGGATTTTGATTATAAGCTTTCTCAAATCAATAGAGATAGGTGCATAGAAAAGGGTAAGGGCCTTATTGAGGTGGCAACGTCTGGTGGCTCAAGGTGGGATACTTCGAGTAATTCAAAAATTTGGGAATCATCTCACAAAGCGGTTAACGAGGCGTGTATTGATGATAGCGTGCTGCAAATTAATGCAGCTGGATGTTGCAAAGTTTGGTGATGGGTCTGTGAAACATGGGCCCTTTCATTATGGGATGGGAGAAATGGAATCTATTGATTCTTCATAGAATGAAAGGGTAACTATTGGGTCTCATAGTAAGAAAAGGGTGGACGATCCATAATCAACTATGCCCTCAAATAAAGATTCAATGGACGTGGGCCTTGATGGGAAGGTTGGAATTATTCTTCCCAACAATATTAATAATCCAGAAGTGGGTGGCTCTATTGGACCTCCTTTCACACAGGGCAATGACATAGACTGTAGAGCTGAAAAAGGGCACAAACATAAGTGTATGAGTACTAGACAAAAACAATCTCTTATGAGAATCTTAGGACATAGCTTCCTTTCTGACAACAAGAAGGCTAGTAAGAAAGAGGGAAAAAGAATAAGAAGAAAATCCGTAAGTGAGAATGCATCGATCATCTCTCTAATGGTGTGGCAATGGTAAGTGATGATGTTGAAAATCATGCAGATGAAGGGAATGGAGAAGAATCAATTTCAGATGGGAACATTGATAACAGAAATAGATTGATGTCACGACCCATCCCGCTACGCGCATAAATAGGACACGTGGCATGCCACCAAGGCTCATCTTATTCCATTAAAGTAAATAGCAGCGAAAAACATAGTCAATTTCATTTAAATCAGAGTTATAAAAAGTTTTTCCCAATTGAAACACTTCCAAATGAATTCAATTTTGAAAAATCAGTGGTCCAATTGACTATGGCGGGGACCCAGTCGATTGGAGGTTAAAAATAGAAAGTAAGAAAAGTTCAACAGCCCTGTCCATGGTCGATTGTGTTGGGGACTCAGTCGACTGGGGCCTCAATTTCTCAGTCAACCGACCCTTGTCCAGTCGACTGGGCATTATGCATGCAGAATGCCATGTTTTCGTGCAGAAACCGGTCGACTGGTACCCCCTTTGGTTGACTGAAGCCTCGAAAACTGAAGGAATATCTCAAGAACATAGGGGTCCAATCGACTGTGTTGGGGACCCAATCGACTGATCCCTCCTCAAACTGCCCAATTCTGCAGCATTTTAAGCCAAGGTTTTTTCCAAACTAATTCCAACACCAACACAACTATATTACAATGATGAGGTATATTTTCACTTTTTGATTAAAATTCCAAATGAACCCTTGTTAAGGTATATTTTCCCATTCTCATCTTCGAAGGAAGAATCCTAAAATCTTGGGAATTATTTTTGGAATAAATTCTTTTCAAATGAATTTCAAAGCAAATTTTCAACCCAATCATCTTTGTTAGGGAATGCTTAACATCCTCGTTCTCAAAATAATTTTCAAGAATTATTTTCAAAAGATTTTATCATCCAAGAAATACTTTCCAAATGAATTTCAAAACTTTTCAAAATATCAAACCTTTGAAAAGGGCAGTGAGGATCACAATGAAAGGAGATGTTGGTGCACTTGACATGGGTGAGGATTTTATATGCTTATGTGTTTATGTGTTAGGATTAGGATTTTCTTTTCTTTGGCATATAGAGTAGGCACACACACAAACACATACATTACATCTGTGTGACATGTGAACCATTCACGAACATTTCACTAAGCGTTTGCAACTAGTAAAGTCAATAAAATAAAATAAAATGTGAAAAATTATAACAAAATGAAAATTCTTTTGAAATCAATCAAAATTGATTAAAAATGAAATATGATTATTGTAGGCAAGATATATCATCAAATCTAGGAACAACCAGTTAAAGATTTGTTAGGGCGTGTGGGCTATCTTCAAGGGAGAGATTTATCGTATAAATTGTGCAACATTGAAGTTGAAACGATTGATAATTTGTTCTTACAATGTGAATTCTCATGGCAACTTTGGGGTATATGCCTTGATTGATGGGATATAAAATGGTGTTCCCGTAGATCTTTGGTAAAATTATAGGAACAATGGACTGACTTATGTCATGAATACCTTTTTCAAAATATGTGGTATCTATTGTTTGGCATGGTGGTGTGGTTAGTTTGGCTCTACAGAAATGAGGTGATCTTTAATGGTGCGATGGCCGATCTGAGTAAAATGCGAGATATCATCAAGATAAGGCTCCTATGGTGGTTCAAGACTCATAAGAGAAATTATGTTATCCATCTCTGACATGTTATCCAATTTTATTGAGGCTTGTGCAGAAAGCTCGAAGCGTAAAGATAGAATTTCGTGTTCGTGGAGCACTCCTCCAATGGGGTCTTTTAAATTCAATGTTGACGGGTCTGCTCTTGGAAAGGTGTGCTACGAGATATGAATGGTTCTGTCTGCGGGTTATTCTCACTTAACAATCCAAGATTCGAACAATGCTGAGATTAGAGCAATTTTGGAGGCTTTAGAAATGTTTGCTATTTTTTATGGAGGAAGTGGGAAAAGTCTCATAGTTGAAAGTGACTCGAAGATAGCGCTTATCTGGATAAATGCTTTTGACGGGGTGGCATGGAAATATTTGTCCATTCCGAATAACATTCAAAATATCCTAATTTCTCTTGCTGAGGTCCGTTTCGTTCATACATTCAGGGAAGCCAACGCTTTCGCGGATGGACTACCTAAACAGGGAGTTTCTCGGGTGACTCCTTTTAAAGCTTTGTTATAAGAGACCCGAGTTGAAAACAATGAGGCTGGTTCGGTTTAGCCTAGCCAAAAGCATGTGTGTTGCTTATATGCACAAAAGCTTTTGGCTGCGTTTCTTTGATTTTGGGGCATAATTGGAACTCTGGTTTGTTTGGTTGTCCTTTCGTGGCTGGTTTTTTTTTTTTTGGTTTGGGGGGTGGGTTTCCGGAAGGGAGTGTTGGGGGGGTTTGAGTGTCGACATTTCTTCTGAGTGATGTGCGTCTTCTTTTTTCAAGGGCTGATAGTTTTGGAGTTGGTGTGTGCATCTTTTTTTGTGGGAGTGTGTGTTTTGGGGTTCCTCAATAGGGTGTTTTGGGTGTGGTGTCTTCAGGGGTGTGTGCATGTATCAAATTGAAGCATAAGTTTCACGAATGAAGAATTTGATAGGTATTTTTCATGGTTGAGCTGAAGGTTCTTGGAGACATCTTTTGCTCTCTGTACCTGGTTTTCTATTTATTGAGCCCTCGTGTGGGGTTTTCTTGAGAAAAGGGAATTTTGTCATATGTTTTGGATTGTCGGTTCTTATTTTATCATTTGGTTTAGTAATCTTTGGGTGAGTTGTGATCCTGTTCCAAGCCGAGTTTATTTTCGCGTATGTCACGCCCATCCCAGAAAATCATTGTTTTAAAATGCATATTTGAGATTTTGAGCATTATTAATGTCAATTAATAATTGGGAGTGGAGTTGACGTGGGCAACGGTGAAGTGTCAGTGAGGACACAGTAATAAGAGAAATCATGATGCATTGACATGATTAAATGACATTTATAATTTTTAGTTTCACTCGAAAAGTAATAATTTGAACGTGTGCGACATTTCAGGAATTAATTAGAAGTTTTTGGAACTCGTTGGGAGTTAAATGTAATTCCCAAGAGTTGTGCCTATAAATAGGAACCTCAAGATATTTTCATAATAATCCAAACTCAAAATATCTTAGGAGAGAGAGAGAGAAAGGGAGATTTTGTTCCTACGATCTTCCCGACGGCATACGACGACCATTCGTCCGTCATTTTTTAACATGATTTCATATTTGAGCTCCTCGAGGTAAGAGCTTTATTTTGATACCTCTTAGCCCGTATTTGGAAAGTTATTTTTGAAAAACTAATTCTAGAAATTTGGAAAAAACATGTAAATACTTGTAGGAATCCTTTAAAATCGGAGACCCGACGATTAATCGGGCTGCTAGTACTTCCCTTGAAGTTATAGAGTTATAGCTTAAGGTATGAATTCTGAACCTATATAATATAGACAATTTTAGATGTTTTAAATATTGTGTATAAAATTGTGATCTGGAAAAAATTCATGTATTAAATTAGGCCTGTTAATTTTAGCGAGTACGTATAGAAAAGCATCGTGATATGATTATGTGAGTATGCTAAATGATTATGTGGGTCAAAGGAGAGTTTGCTATAATTTCATGATGGGGTACGCCTCTTAGTGTTGGAGAGTTATAGCAGTGACGACTACTTATTTGGTGTGGGAACTGGCCCAGCCAGAGCAGATAGATGCATGGTTTAGTGATCTTTGGCTAGCCATTGGCATCGCGGTTTAAGATTTAAGACTTTTCCAATATACTGGATGAATTCCTATCTCTTTCCCAGAGACTAAATTATGTGATTTAAATGTTTAAAGCATGAATTGCCTCATATGCATTTGTTTAGAACTACACGCTCAACATATAGTTGAGTAGTGGAGACTTCTTCCATTGCAGGTGATAAGAAGAAAGGCAAGAAGAAGAGAGCGGAGTGAGGTCGAAGAATGTCGGGGGGAAGGGGGGGGGGGGGTGAATCACACTTGTCTATATTTTGTTTTAATCCTAGAATTACTTGTAATACGAAATTGGGGAGTGAGTAAAATGTTGTAATATCTTAGCATGATTTTGTAGTGTGGTAATCATTGGTAAAGACTATTATAATTATGGTTAGAAATGTTGAAATATAGTTATGGTTAGATTAGATTTGGTCTGGAGAATCACGCGTTGGGTTACTGCAGGATGCTTAGCAATCTGATAAGAAACAGTCGACTGGGTAGTGTTCAGTCGAGTGGACCCCCGTTTTGTTCTAGCCACTGCCCCGGAATATCAAAAAAGGTCCACTGGGTCCCCGACATAGTCGATTGGATTTTGGGTTGGAATGTTGTTTTGTTTCTGTGAAAGAAATAGTCGAATGGGAAGGAGACTACAGTCGACTGGATTTTATTTTAAAAATAGAAATTATAGTTCAATCGACGGGAAGGTTCTAGTCGACTGAGAAATTTACACCACGGTCGACTGGACAACTTCTGAGATTTCCAAGCTCTCTGTATCTTGCATTTCCAATCGACCGGACCCCCGATCAGTGGACTGGATTGTTGTTTTCACTCAGGATGTTTTGTCTAAGTGTTTTGAAGGTGCAAAACTTTTTATAACTCTGATTTTAATAGATTTTACTTATGTTTTCGCTGCTATTTACTTTAATGGAACTGGATAAAGCCTTGGTGGCATGTCACATGTCCTATTTCCGCCTGTAGCGGGATGGATCGTGACAACTTATGTGCATATTTTGGGGCAAGTTCTTTTCAATGGGTTCTCTCCTTGTGTTCTTTTCTCTTGTGGTTTCTGCGGTTATAGATCTTGGTGTGGCTCAACTGGGTGTGTACGTTGTTCTTATTGAGTCCCTAAGGACTGTGTACTTTTAGTGTGTCTCCTTGATGCTTTTGGGTTTATGTTATGGTCCTGTCCTTTGCCGAGTTTCTTCCGCGTGTATGCATTTTTTAGTGTGTACCCTAAAAATGGGTGTCTTCCCATCTCCGGCTTCTTGTGGTCTTTTTGGGATTAAGTTCTTCAGTGTCACTCAGCCGTGTGTGTGGTGTTGTAAGTTAGTTGTGGCGTGTTTATCTTTGGCTCTTCCATAATTGTTATTAGTGTATGGGGCAGGACTCTCTATATGCCTAATTCCTTCTATCAGAGATTACATTTGCTTATCTCTTTGTATCATATCTTCTAGAATTACTGTTGGTGTTTTTTTAAAAAAAAAGTTAAAGAAACTTTATGTGCTTCTTCAATGGCTACTGGGAATTTTCTCCGAAGTGGATGGAGCTCACTCTGATTTGGAGTTCCATATTGGCTATGGAGGATTCTATTAATTTCATCACTTTGTGGAGCTCTATTCTTAGATGATAGTCGTCTCGGACTTGGCTCGACTTACGGGAAGCTTGCTTTCTCCAGGATATTGGCTGGTGGTCTGGTTTCTAAGGCATCTGGTTTGTTACGGCATTTGTTGTTGGATCCTTCTTAGGCTGCGGTATACTTTTGTTTCTTTAGGGCCTAAAGTTGTGTTGCAGCCTTGTGATGTGTCTTTGTAGGATTTTCATGTCAGATTGCTACTGATTTTGAGTCTACAATTATCATTGGGCTAGAAGGTTTCTTTTCTAATGCAATGGAGGTTTCTATTTTCTGGTGTTGGATTCTCTAATTGGGATCAATGGGAGAGGCTGTTTTTTAATCTTGGTCGTGGTTCATAGGAGCTTTGGCAGAGCTTTCCCTAATTTTGAATGTTTACTTTGAACATTTTAGTAGCAAATTCTAATCATGTCTTCTGAGTATGTGGGGTGGGGTGGGGGGTTTTTCCTTGGTGTGTATTTCCTTTCGGGTGTTCTTTGAGGTATGGGATTGATTCTTACTCGTTTTGGTGTGTGTTTGGTGTGCGTGTTCTTTCATGTTTGGGGATTTCGAGTTACGTGTGTTTTCATTTTTTCTGAATGAAGACTTTGGGGGCTTGTTGTGGACATTGAGTTCTTCTTGATTTTTTCAAGATTCCGCATTGCAAACCAAGCATGCCATGGATATAAGTTTTTGTGGGTTGATTGCAGATTCGTGGTGAAACATTTCAGTGTAATCCTCCTTTTAACCTGGGTCGGGGCTAAAAATTTGATGAATTACTATTGGTTTAATGGATGATTGGTGAAGGTCTTGGCTATTATGATTGGGGAAGTTATGTAAGCTATCAATTTTTTTGTCTTATGGGGTCATCTGGCTGTTTTGGGCAGCTCCACAACAATCGTTGATGTTTCGCTTGCCTTGATTTGGTTCATTGCCCACAATTTTAAAAGGCAAGATCAAACTTTGGCTTCAAAGATGGGAATTCTGCTGCTGGAATTGGAAATTCTAGGTGACTGCTATTGATTCTGCTAGAAATTTTGCTACTGGTAATCCTGCTGCTGTAATCTGAAATACTAGATTTAAGTGTTGATGCAACAATAGTGATTGTGGTTCTAGTACAACAATGTTTTAGGAAATGTCTTTCCAAGTTTTTTTGGGGGTCTCTGATTGGATACCTTTGGAAATTTTGGTTGGCTCATTGTATCTATTTGATTGGAGAATCGTGCGAGAGACCCGCTCGTGTGACCTGGAAAATTTTCACTATTCTGGAAAGTTTAAAAGAAAATTGCAAAATTGCACTCGCGCGACTGGGCAATTTTATGCTTTCTATCTATATTTGCATAAGGAACTGTTTGGAAAAGTTTATAAAGGTTTTTAAAGCACTATTTGGGAGATATGCTAAAATAGAATCCTATTTTTAAACGTTAAGTTAAAAAGAGAAGTTAAAAATTTGATTTTCTCATACGTTCTGTTAGTAATTTCATTTCTTATATAAAGTCATGTGACATACATGTTAAAAGGTCAAGTTGACATGCATGATCTATGATGGTGAGTTGAGAAGAGTCGAGATTGTGAGTTATGTTTTGTGGTGACCTTAATTATCATAGGCTGACTCGGATACGACAGGTTAATTAGGAAGGATTGAGCCCAGGCCTACTCGGATATGATAGGCCAATCAGTGCTATGTTATAGCCTTAATTATCATAGGCCGACTCTGATACGGTAGGTTAATTAAGAGGGATTGAGCCCAAGTCGGCTTGGATACGGCAGGCCAGTCCGATCGTGTCCAGGCCGACTCGGATACGGTAAACCGACCAGGTTATTATAACCTTGAATGTCTAGGTACGTTTAGGCCGACTCGAATACGGTAGACATATCGACAAACATTCTCAACCTAACAACCGTGGGCCGGTGGTTCAGGGGAACCGTTTGTGTTGGGTTTCATTGTCGAGGTAAAATAGTCAGTGAGATGAGTTGGCTGCATTGTTTCATGCACGATCACATGTTGTATCAATTGAATATTATTATGTTGATCTTTTGTTTCTTTTTAAATACGAATTCACTCAAGTATTTATAACATGTTGAATAATAAACATGTGAAACGGAAATGGTAAGGAAGTATGTTTTACATTACAAGCATATGTTTTTTAATACTCCAGCTTCTTGAAGCTGACTACGTTGATGCGCTCTGGACATTTATGTCTAGGCTTTTTAGGTTATGATCAATAGGGACAATACGACTATGCTAATTGAGAACAACTACTTGTGAAGATATTACTACTTGTTTACTTAACTGAACTTGTAATAAGGTGTCACGACCCATCCCACAACGCGTGGAAATAGAACACGTGGCACGCCACCAAGGCTCATCCAATCATTAAATAACTATACGCAGAGGAAAAGAACTTTAAAATAACCTTGAGTATTTAAAACTTTAGGAAACAATACCTTCCGAGTTGTAAAATTCATATAAAATTGAAAACGTAATCATATTTCAAAACGAGTGAATTTATGTTGAAAGGGTTCCCAAAGGTACCTTAGGAACCAATCAAAACCTTTTGAAAATTTCTGAAAGTAGTAGAAAAAGATTTACCTGTCGAACGACCCCCTTCGACCGGTTGAATGACCCTGTAGCAGAATTCCTTCTAGCAGCAGAATTTTGCTAAAGCATCACCCAACCTTCACCCATTGCAACACTTTAAACATATTCCAATCTTTTCCAAAGTTATAAGGACAAGTATAACAACTTGCCTAAGTTTGGAAAACGTTAACTAATGAAGTTAAGGGTTCGATTGGATTAAATCTCATAAGTGCTACAATAAATTTATAAAACATGAAATTCAACATGTTAAACATCAAGACGCGAACTCAAAAGTTCCGAGTCGCTACCAACCAACTTAAAAGGTTTTCAAAAGAATATTACAACAACTCAATAATAATCCAAAGCTTTCTATGATTCAATTACAAGAATCTATACCCCAATTCCTCCGAATGATCCCAACGGCCTCATCCCTCGCGTTCCATCTTTCCTTTCTTCATACCTGCAATGGAGTAAATCTCCATTGCTCAGCTATTAGCTGAGTGCACAATTTCTAACATATGCATATATGGAAAATCATGCTTTAATCTCATAATCACATCAAATAGTCTCTAGGGAGAGAGACACGCATTCATTCGGTATATCGGCAAGCCCAAAGTCTATCAACCGCGATGCCAATGGCAAGCCCAGAGTCTATCAACCATTGCACCCAACTGCTCTGGCAGGGCCGGTTCCCAAACCAAGCAAGTAGTCGTCGCTACTATAACTCTCAAACATCGAGAGGCGTACCCCGGCATGAACTTGTATCAAACTCCCTTTTGACCCACATAGACACATAGCATGCTCATATAATCACATATACGTGCTCGCGTAAAATCAGACATGCTTTTCACATTTAAACGCGTGCATAATTAACGAGCCTAAATTTAACACATGGATCTTGCCCAGATCTCAATTTCGTCGCCGAAAATTAAAACATATAATTTCCTTATATCTCATAGGCTAGAAATTCATACCTCGAGCTATCGTCGTATAACTTTTAGGGAACGACTAGAAGCCCGATTAAACGTCAAATCTCCGATCCTACGCAAAACCTACAAGTTTACACACGTTTTCCCCAAATTTTCAACATTATGACTTTTATAAAAACTATGCCAAACAAGGCCTAAGTGGTATCAAAATGAAGCTCTTACCTTGGGGGGTTCAAATATGAAATTTGGTGAAAAATAAACGGGCAGAAGTCCGTCGATTTGCGTCTGCAAGCTCTAACCTACCAAACCCCCAAATCTCCTCTTGATTTTCAATTTAGAAAAGTTGTAAAGAATGAAAATATCTTACCACCTCTATATATAGGCATATCTTTCAAAAATTGTGTTTACCTCCCCAAGAGTTCCTCAAACTTCTAATTAACTCCCGAAACGACGCACACGTCCATTTTATGCCGTTACGAGTGAAAACTACAAATTACAAAAGTTTTCGATTAAGTTCCGTTTGTCACCGTAATTTCGTTCTGAAAACTATTTTCGTGGAATTTCTAGATAACCTACCTTTTATGTAACGTATCACATTGGTTATCTCTAATTCGTTCCAATTGATCTCTAACAAGATCAAACTATCAGAAAAGTACACAAAACAGGTATATTCACTATTCACATATACCAGATAATTCAAATAACATTTAATTCACATAAATGCCATTTAATCATGTCAAGTTCCTCATGAATTACCAACTTCCTGAGTCCTCGATTGACACTCACCGTTGACCCTCAGTCAACTTCATTCCAATTATTAATCAACATTAATAATTCTCAGAAATCTCATATATGCATTTTAAACCAATGATTTTCTGGGACGGGCGTGACATAAGGATTCATGTAATAGATATTAATATGTTTGCAATGTAATAAGTATTATCCTTGAAAGAAATTTATTTAATCTTGATTGCTCTTACTCTAATATAAGTTATACTGTTTGACATTTAGAACAAAAATCGATCCTTCAAACTGTCATGACCTATGGGTCCATAAAGAAAATTAAATGCTTTCCCTATTTATGCAGCGTTGGTGCATGACAGGATTTAGTGGTATCAGAGATAGGTTATCAGAACAGTTTAACCAGTTTATGGTTTACAAGTATAGACACGATTTCACATTCTGCTAGCTTAAGCTTCGCACACTCGATGATATGAAAGGAGAACAAAACCGCAACCCAAATGCTTAAGATTATCTTTTTTAAGATTAGACCTTATATAAGTTAGTGCCTTTTGTCAAGTATGGATCTAGTCTTGCCACTATTTATACCAGACGTGTACGAAGGACACTGGGTTACACCAGGGGTAGTGGTTCCAGCTTTTGTTGGATTATACACATCGCAATAGAGCAGCAAGTAGCGGCAGCAGCAGCAATAGTAGAGTTGGATTTATGGCACCAAGTCCACATAGTGGGATTAGTTAAGTTACCCTGAGTTCGTCTAGAGCTTTTATACTTCGTAGAGGCTCAGTGGTTGGTTCTCTTAGAGATGGTTTGGTTGGTTAATAGCGATGCCTTCTACCTTTCCTTTGCACACCTAGCTATGCCCCCATCGGTTGTTCTAGCGGAGGATCCGGTAATTCCCATTGTTGAGGGTATTGACGACAGAGTCATCATTGTGGCCCCTTTTGTTATGGAGGATGACGAGGATGAGGATGAGGATGAGGGTATGGGTTTGGATGACTTTGTTGATGACCTCGAGGGAGAGCTGGCACTTATACCAGATTTGCCAGATGAGGTGGTAGTCGAGGTTGGTGTTGTGGACCATGCTCCATCACTAGCTCGCAGAGTAGTAGTTCATTATGACGGAGCCATTTCAGGTCCAGCGTTTCTGCCCCATCAACTCATTGGACCTTCTATTGGATACCTATGGAGATGCTTGATATGTTAGATATAGCTCTGTGCATATTAACTATATTAACGCATGACCCTACGTTTTTGCAATTGTAATTACATGCATCTAGCTATAGGGTGATGACCCCATATTTTTGGTATTAACTCATGCAATGGCGATGTACGTCCCAACCCATATAGATAGGGTAGACACTGAACTGATCATACCTTTTGATGTAACTACTTGACATGAAGTTATATATGGAAAATACTAATTTTTTGGATATTACTGTAGTCTAAACTGATTTGTATTATGGTAATGATTCATGATTCTAACTCTTTAATCGTTATGATATATATACATAGAATGGCTAGAAGACCAAAAAGTAATCAAAATCTGATCGAGCAGGCACCTTTGGCTACCGACCCCATGAGAATGTTTGAGGCATTTGTCCGACGCCTCAAAAGGATTGGGATCCTAATGAAAATCGACATGATCACCAAACAGGGGACAAACTACTAGAGAGATTCCGTGCACTGCGACCGAACAGTTTGCAGGAACTGCAGAACCCTGGAAGGCTGAACAGTGGTTGAGACAGATGGACCATGTGTTCGAAGCAGTTCAGTGTAATGTTTTGGAAAAAAGAAGGTTAGCTACCTTTCAACTAACCGATGCCGCCGCAGATTGTTGGGACTCAGTATGTAAAAGCCACCATCGGGATTGAAGATGCTATGGGGATGAATTGAACTATGTTTAATGGGAGATTTTTGGAAAAGTACTTCCCACCTACTGAAAGGCACAGAAGGGAGAAATAATTCATGGATCTAACTCAGGGGAATAAATCTGTGCAGGAATACACTCTACAGTTCGAAAGGCTGTCTCGGTTCCCTACTCATATGGTTGATATGGAAGAGAAAAAAATACATAAGTATAATCAAGGACTGACACCGCAGATTCGTCGCCTGACTATCAGCCACAAGGACAAACCATTTGAGGAACTAGTTGGCTTGGCTAATGATCTGGAAGAAGATGCTCGTGTGAACCGTAAACAATTTGACTTCCGTCCCCCTCAGAGAGGTAATACTGGGAATAAGCCACCAATGTATCGTACCTAAGGGAAAAAGAGAAATTTTGATGGGAGTAAGAAACCCTAAGCTAATACCTATCTGGCTAAGCTCGGAGCAGGAGAGGAAGAAAGTGTTGGAAAATTCTTTAACTGTGGCACCCCTGATCATTTGGCTCGAGACTGCAAAGCACCTAAGCGCAAAGACTGTCAAGATATAGTTTACTATATCTATGGTGAACCTGGTCACATCAGCAAGTACTGCACTTATGGTCAGCAGGGTCAGATTCGCTTGACTGCTATTATTCCTGATGCTGCTGGGTATGATGAAACCGTTTATGAAGAGGGAAACTATGAAGAAGAATAGCCCAAACAGCAAGTGGTAGAAGGTACATTAACTTTGTTTAACTCCTATGTTAAAGCTTTATTTGACACGGGTACAGCAATTTCATTCATATCTGTTAAGACCATTAAGAGATTAGGTATTCTACCTCATCGTCTAGATAAGACTTTGAAGGCTACCTCACCATTAGAAGCCACAGTCAAGTTAGGACATGTGTGCAAGGATTGTCCCCTACGACTAGGAGACCGTGAAACCCCTGCAAGGTTGATTGTTTTATCGATGAAGAAGTTTGACATAATCATAGGAATGGAATGGCTTGCTAAAAATCAAGCAAAGTTGGATTATACGAGGAAGAGAATTACATTCTCTAACAATGAGAATCAATCCTTTGATTTCTAGTATAACCCTTTGGGAGATATGTTCCTCACAAGATGCTTAGCAAACATTGAAGTCGTCAATACAGAAATGACAGTGTCGTCTATACCTGTAGTCAAGGACTTCAAAGAAGTATTTCAAGATATTTCTGGTTTATCGCCCGAGAGAAGTATAGAGTTCTATATTGAACTTATATCAGGCACTACACTAATAACTAAAATTCCCTACAAGATGGCCCCCACTGAACTGTCAGAATTAAAAGAGCAGGTTCAGGAACTCGAGAATTTGGGTTTCATTTGCCCAAGCTCATCACCTTAGGGAGCACCAATATTATTCGTGAAGAAGAAGAATGGAACACTTCGGCTGTGCATTAATTATAGAGAGTTGAACCGAGTGACTGTCAAGAATAAGTATCCCTTACCCCGGATCGATGATTTGTTTGATCAACTACAAGGAGCTACAACATTCTCCAAGAGAGATCTACAGTCAGGATATCATCAGTTAAGGGTACGAAAAGAAGACATACCTAAAACTGCCTTCAGAACCAGATATGGTCACTATGAGTTTTTGGTAATGCCGTTTGGAATGATGAATGCCCCGACAGTGTTTATGGATTTGATGAAGCGAGTGTTCAAGCCTTATTTGGATCAGTTTGTCATCGTATTCATATGATATTTTGATCTATTCTAATTCGGAGGAAGAGCACGAGCAACATCTACGGATTATGATGCAAACGCTCAAGGACTACCGCTTGTATGCCAAATTCAGTAAGTGTGAGTTCTGGTTACAAGAAGTGAAATTTTTGGGACATAAGGTATCATCCTAAAGAAATTTTGTGGATTCATCCAAGAAGGATGCTGCATCAAACTGGGTTAGACCGACCAACCCTACGGAGGTTAGGAATATGCTTGGACTCGCAGGTTATTACCGGAGATTTGTTGAAGGATTCTCCAAGAGAGCTGCACCGTTGATCGGACTGACTAAGAAAGCTCAAAAATTTGAGTGGACAGCGAAGCATGAACATGCCTTTTTAAAGAGAGACTCACCACAACACTGGTACTAGCTATACCCAAGCCTAATGAGAAGTTCACTATCTTTAGTGACACATCATATTAAGGATTGGGGTGTGTATTTATACAAGATGGTAGAGTTATCGTCTATGGATCTGGACAACTGAAACCAAATGAGTTAAATTACCCTACCCATGATTTGGAATTGGCAACAGTAGTATTTGAACTCAAGATTTGGAGACATTATCTCTATAGTGAGAAGTTTGATTTATTTAGATCACAAGAGCCTTAAGTACTTGTTTACACAGAATGAGTCAAACATGAGGCAACGTAGATGGATGGAGCTGATTAAAGATTACGACTTCATGTTAGAATACCACCCTGGTAAAGCTAATGCGGTTGTTAATGCTTTAAGTTGACAAACTCGTGGAACTATTGCCTCCTTGATGATTAGGGAATGGCGAGCGTTGGAGACTATAGCTAAGTTTGATGCATAGATTACTGAGGAAGGAGAAGGGCAAGATTTAGATGTCTTATCTTACAGCTCACCCTTATTAGCTGTATCATCAAAGCACAGAAAGAAGATGAGATGTTTCGAACATGGTTTGTTAAGATGTCAGATAAGGATCCGACAGAATTGAAAGTGGGGAGTGATGGAGGATACAGATGCAGATACAGATTAGGTATACCAGATTATGGAGATTTAAGAAAGGATATTCTAGAAGAAGCACATAGGTCAAGATTTACAGTTCACCCAGGAGGAACAAAAATGTATAAGGACTCGAAGAGAAATCTCTAGTAGGAAGTGATGAAGAAGAACGTAGCCGAATTTGTATCTAAGTGTTTAACGTATCAGCAAGTGAAAGCCAAACAGTAGAGGCCCTTGAGATTATTGCAACCGCTTCTTGTTCTAGGTTGGAAATGAGAACACATAACCATGGATTTTGTAGTTGGGTTGCCCCGATCACATCAGAATCATGATGCCATTTGGGTAATTGTGGACTGATTGACAAAGTTTGCTCGCTTCATTGCCTATAGTGTGACATATCCTGTGGAAAAGATGAGTCGGATGTACATACAACAAGTTGTGCGACTTCACGGTGCACTTGTGTCAATTGTGTCAGACCACAACGCATGTTTCACTTCTGGATTGGGAACCTCATTAAAGATGAGGACGGCTTTTTACCCTCAGACAGATTGGAAATTGAGCACGTTAATCAAATCATGGAGGATATGTTTAGGGCTTGTGTTATTGATTTTGAGGAATCTTGGGAGACACACTTGCCTTTGGTTGAATTTTCTTATAATAACAGTTATCACACGAGTATTGGGATGGCTCCGTTCGAAGCATTGTATGGACGACCATGTCGTTCTCCGTTGTGTTGGGCAGAAGTCGGAGACATAGAGTTGTTGTATGGGACCAGATTTGGTTAGAGAAACCACTGAGAAGATTTCTATGGTCAAGGAAAGGATGAGAACCGCACAAAGTAGGTACGAAAGTTATGTCGATTGACGCTAAAAGGATTTGGGTCACATACATCTGAAGGTTTCATCGACCCGAGTAGTGGTACATTTTGGTCTCAAGAAAGGGAAGTTAGCCCCGCATTTCATGGACCGTTCGAGATATTGTATCGTGTCAGAAAAATGGCTTATCAACCCGCACTGCCACCAAAGATGTCTGGGGTCCATAATGTATTTCATGTTAGTATATTGAGAAAATACATACAAGATCCCTCACATGTGGTTAGTTTTGATGATATCGAGACAAGCCATAATGTTTCCTATAACGAGAGGCCCGTTAAAATTCTAGACCAGAGTATTAAGAAGTTGAGAAGGAAGGACATCCCGTTGGTGAAATTTTAGTGGAATCACCATGACGAGAATTTAGCCTCATTGGAATTCGAAGTCAAAGCCGATATAAGAAAGAAGTACCAGAGTTGTTTCATGACTAGTTAGTCCAGATTTCGGGGCAAAATCCTGTTTAAGGGGGGGGGAGAATGTTACAACCTATGTTTTCATTAATTGCTAAATGTAATTTCAAATGTATTTCTATTAATTATTGTACTTTTAAAATAAAATACATGCTTTTGAGATAGATTGTATTTTCAAGACGGTGAAAATATTTACTTCCAATTCAAACTGAATTTTTATACAACCGGGAAATTATTTCCTATGTTATATTATCTTTCTGTATTTTTGTGATAATCACCGCATTACGAAAATACCAGTTAATGAACGAAAACTGTCCGTGCCGCGATAAACTCCCACAGATTTTGGAATCTACGTTAATTAGGAATTTGACATTTGCTTTTAGACTCATTTAAATTTACAAATGATTGTGTTGATAGTATTTGGGAAAACACATAATGTATGTGTAAAGTTGTGGCCATGAGCTATTTTTCCAAACACCTAGACTTGGCCCCCTAACACCCTAAGTGTCCCCTACCCCAAACAAACTCAGATTATAACATATTACCTATACGTATATGTATGATGTGATTGTGTGTATATTATGTTTATGTAAAATTGTGTTTAAAATCAATTTGTAGAGTCACCTATAAGGGACTTGGAGCCCAAGTTGTAAGTTTTATATAACTCACTCACATACAATCTCACACACACATTCTGCAGACTTCAAACTAAAAATATACAGAGAGTAAAAGAGTGAAATACAGAGAAGGTAAACATAAATTTCTAGAGAGAGAAAGCTTCATATCTCCATAGCCAAGTTCAAAGTTAGATTTCTTATTTCTTATTCATTCTCAACAACCATTCAAATCCCAATCTCAGTGAGTATTACTAACTCACTTGAAATGTATTCCGTGCTTTAAATTCTATTTATATTACGTGAATTGGAAATCACCATTGTTGATTTTATTCATAGAGTTCATAGCTTGAAAATTGTGATTTTGTGAAACTTAACCAAAATGAGTTTTGTTGGATAATTATGAAAGATTTCAGTTCATAGAAGCTATGGTTAAAGTTATAGAGCCTAATTCATTCATATCACAAAGTATATTAGGATTGAAATTTCATCACCTCTTGGTTTTACATAAATTTCGAGAGCTACGGTTCGAATTGATTTAATCCGATCGCATATTCGCAATCCTTGCAGAAAAATGGATAGAACCATATATTACATGACATGTTTAAATTCGGATTACAAAATAGGTAAAAACCAGTCCAGAAATTGAAATAGAGGAGAAAAACGAAGAAGAAGAAGTCTCTACACTTTTTCGCGCGCGCAACCCGCGTGAATGATCAGCACGCGCGACCTGGGAAATTTTTACTATTCTGGAAATTTTAAAAGAAAATCAAAAAATACGCATATCGCGCGCGGGCAACTGGGCATTTATATGCTTTCTGTCTATTTTTCCATAAGGAACTGTTTGGAAAAGTTTTTATAGGTTTTTAAAGCACTGTTTGGGAGATTTGCTAAAACAGAATCATGTTTTGAAACGTTAAGTTAAAAAGAGAAGTTAAAAACATGATTTTCTTGTACGTTCTGTTATAATTTCGTTTTCTGTATAAAGTCTTGTGACATACATGTTAAAAGGTCGATCGAGTTGACATGCATGGTGTGTGATGGTGAGTTGAGAAGAGTCAAGAGTATGTGTTATGTTTCGTGGCGACCTTAATTATCCTAGGCCGACTAGGATACGGCACGGTAATTAGGAAGGATTGAGCCTAGGCCGACTCGGATGCAGTAGGCCAATTAGCGTTATGTTATAGCCTTATTTATCCTAGGCCGACTTGGATACAGCAGGCCAGTCTGATCGTGTCTAGGCCGACTCAAATACGATAGACCGTTCAGGTTATTATAACCTTGAATGTCTGGGTACGTCCAGGCCGACTCGGATACGGTAGACATATCGACAGACATTCTAAACCTAACGACCGTGGGCCGGTGGTTCAGGGGAACTGTTTGTCTTAGGTTTCGTAGTCGAGGTACAAGAGTCAGTGATATGAGTTGGCTGCATTGTTTATTGCACGGTCACATGTTGTATCAATTGAATATTATTATGTTGATCTTTTGTTTCTTTTTAAATACGAATTCACTCAAATATTTCTAACATGTTGAATAATAAACCTGTGAAACGGAATTGGTAAGGAAGTATGTTTTACATTATAAGCATATGTTTTTTAATACTCACCAGCTTCTTGAAACTGGCGGCGTTGATGCGCCCTAGACATTTATGTCTAGGTTTTTAGGTTATGATCAAGATGAACAATACAACAATGCTAATTGAGAACAACTACCTATGAAGAGAAATTGGATATTACTGCTTGTTTACTTAATTGAACTTATAATAAGGATTCATGTAATAGATATTAATATTTTTTGCAAGGCGAGTTGTGCCTTAAGATTCCTACGTGATGTAATAAGTGTTATCCTTGAGAAAAAAAATTTATAAGTCTTGATTTCTCTTACTCTGATATAAGTTGTTATACTGTTTGATGTTTGGGACGGAAATCGATCCTTCAAACTGTCGCGACTTACGGGTCGATAAAGGAAATTAAATGCTTTTCCTATTTATGCAACGTCGGAGCATGACAAAATTAGATTTTTCCTATGGTCTGCATCAATTTGTATATTCGTTTCCATGAGATTTGTTGTGTGAAGGAACTTCTTCATGAAAATAAAAGAACTTTTTTTTTAATAAATTAGATGTCACTTTCTCTTCTTTTTCTTGATTCACTCTTTTGAAAAAAGTTATCTTTTTTGATCGCTTGAAAAAAATTTATCTTAGTTTAAAAAAAAAATAGTAAAGAAATTATTCTTATGTTATATTATCCTTTCCTTGGTAATGGTAGACAGTACAATGAGCTCTGTATGTGCTTTAAACTGCAATACTATTTCAAGTTAATTATTTGAGACAAAATTTTCCAACCAAAAAAGTTTGAGAAGCAATATATTAATATATTAAAAAGAAGTTTTTTTAAGTTTCAAAGTTAGTTGAGAGAGAGAGAGAGAGTACTGGGATTAATGGATGTCATATATAGGAGTGATTTATGGGTGTGTGTGTAGGGGTGTTCACGAGTCGGGTGAGTCGGGTTTGGGCCGTTTGGCCCTCATCCGCTCATCCATCCAAACATAGTCGGGTTTTCCCTCCTTCCACCCGTCATCGACTCATTTTGTCGATTGAGTCGGGTCGAGTCGGGTGAAACCCGACTGTGTCATGACCCAAGTCTCGCTCAGTAAGATATTGTCCGCTTTGGGCCCATACCCGCACGAATTTGTTCTTGGGCCACTACCCAAAAGGCCTCTCTTACTAGGAAGACTTAGAACCACACATATATAGCACATTACTTTTCCACACCCAGGCGATGTGGGACGAATTTCCCATAGTGTGTAGCCTGTCAACACCTACTGCAGCCACAAAGGCATCTACAGCAGCCCGCCCACAACACCAGGGTCGTTACAGACTGTCTCATTTGTCTCAATCAAGTATTTGCTTTACACATGACTTTGTCTGCATTTTATTTATTTATTTTTGCTTTGAATGCCTTTGTCTATATAATCATGTGCTAACCAAAGCCCGGACCAAACAAAAATAAAAACATAGTCATGTGTTTATTTGATAGTTTCAATGTTTTTATATCTCTACATATATATTTTATTGATATAAGAATATAACATATGTATATATAATTCAAAGACTATATAATGCATAATACACATACTGATATAAGTATATTACATATATATATTAAAGACTATATAATACATAATGTATCTACTGATATAAGCATATTACATATATACATATTTTTTAAAAATTAAGTGTGTTTCAAGTCGGGTCGGGTGAATCAGGTTTCCACACCCCCAGACCCGTGACTCCACCCAAAACTATCGGGTTTCCACCCCCAAGACCCGTTACTCCAACCACATTGTTTAAAAACCAAAAATAAGGCTACGGGTGAGTCGGGTGGTCGGGTGAGTCGGGTGATCGGGTGGATTTTGAACAGCCCTATGTGTGTGTGTGTGTGAGAGAAAGAGAGAGAGAGAGAGAAAAAAAAATCAAGTACGTTTTTTTTTCTTTATTTCGGCCGAGAGTTACTTACCAAGTACTAAGTGAGAGTGATATATGATTGTCATATTATATGGGATTGATATACAAGTGTCATATATGGTGAGAGAGAGAGAGATAAAATCAAAATAGGTTTTTTTTTTTTTTTTTTTTTCAATTTTAAATTTTGGCTGATAGTTACTTACCAAGTGAGAGTAAAATCTGCGTGTCATGATTGAATGAAATGTATGGAATGATTGGGTTTGTAGGCACAAATATGAAGAATTAATTTTCAAGACCCATTAAATAAATAAAAAAATAAAAAAATTTTGATTTCCAAGAGAATTTTGTTAAGATTTGCAAAAGTTCAATTTGAATATATGGTCATATATTTAATCTGTTTGTTTAATCTAACTAAATTTTAATTTGGTCATAAGAGTTTTAGATGAGTTTTATGTTAACTAACACTATAGTTTGTTTGACAAATTTGAAATTTTCAGTATTAGGTTACAAATTCAGTTGAACCTTATAGTTTGAATTTTGATTACTTGTGGATTATGTAACCATGTATATCATGTGCATATTATATGTGAGTGATTTATGTGTCATAGATGGAGAGAGAGAGAGAGAGAGAGAGAGAATCAAGAAAGTATTTTTTTTTTTTTTTACAAATTTGAACTTTTCTGTCACGCCCCGGATCCACACATGTAAATCTAGGATACGTGGCACGCCATCAAGACTCGTCCCAAGTCATTAAAGTTGTGAAATCACCATAATAAAAGTTTTGACCAATGAACTCGAAACATTATTTTTTTCAAAGTGTTCGAACACACCCACACACCCAAATTTATCTTAACAAAATCCGTTTTCAAAAGTAATATTTTAAAACATTGTATACATTTTGAATATATGTAAGAGCACTTCCAGGTTATAACCCCAAATCAACTAACACATCACGTCCCCATATTACAATAATTTAAACCACTATTCTTTTACTACACAAACCAAAATAAATAATTGCTTACAATATTCCACTAATTTACTTATTAAATATAAGTCTATTAAACCAGAATTTATTTACAATCCCACACCCCCGATCATTTTCCAAGTTCTTTCCTTTTCTTCTAAGCTCTTCCTTGAACACCTACCATGGTTATTCAATAACCACTACAATATATAAGTTATATGCTTGTGAATAACACTAACTATGCATATGGATAATAAACATGCTAAATTTCATTTCATTACAACCAACTATAGTCTCCGGCAATTACTAGTTCACTTCCATCACTACTAACTAGTCCGCGGCTCCGCTCTCTACCCACGTGACCTAGTCATGACCCACGCCTCACGTGCGGTTCCATAGGCCTCTGGTGGCCGTGGTATAGAACTAGCAATTTCATTGACCCAAATAAGCAACTCAACATGCTCATACAAACATTACACCGTGCTTTCATAATTAATTTGGGTCTAATTTAATCACATGAATTTTTGCCCAATAATAAATTAAAGAAGCTTTATTAAGCTATACTTAACATGCTTTTACATCCCAAATGAACCCAAACATGAAACTATTCATAAATCATAATTAATATCACTCACCTCCACGAATAATCAAGTAAGACTAGAATCCCGAATTTTTCTAGATCCATCCTAAATATGAACCTGTAGTCAATCCTACACAATTTTAGTAAACTAAATGTTACCAACCCATTTGGATCACGAAAAATCTATCGATTGAACTTAAATTAATTTATACCAAAAGGTTAGACTTACCCCCACGAGTTCAAATATGACTTCGTATCGTAATTTGGACAACGTATGACGAAACTATGGCAGTAAAAAGTCGAGCCCTCAACTTTCTATTCTCTTTCTTGCGTCTCTGTCCCTCTCTCTGTTCTTTTTTTCCTTTTCTTTCTTTACCTACTGTTTTGATAATTGATAAACCAACATTTATATATATTATATATATATCCCAACCCTTTTAATGTGCGCGCACACACACGTTTTGGTCCTCATTTTTTATTAAAAACAAGATGAGAATCATGGGAGATGCTATGATGCATCTCAATTCATGGCAACAAGATACTATTCATACTTACACCCCCTAACATTCTTAAAATTTTATTATAAATTCTCTAATAATCATATTAACTACCCAATATCTAAGTAGGTATATATCTATGCCACGTATGAGTCCTAAAAGTGGTCTCACATAATTACATAAAGTTACTAATTAGCCTACCAATTATACCACGTATTCAATTACGCCCTCACAAGGGTACCCAAAATGGTCCCATAAATAATCATAAACAAAAATAGAATATTAAAACATTTAACATTTTACCAATTAAATAATAACATGGTATCAACATGTATTATAATGTACACATTTTCATTTATATGTCTACCATTTAATCACATAAATGCAAACAAATGCAATTTATTCAATCTGGACCTCGTGTGGGTCATGTTTCACATTGTTTAACTGTGCCCTTTATGTAGGGAATTTAAAAAGAGGAACCAAATTCCCCCAAATAAACACACACATGAGCAGTAATTAAGCATGCAAACCAAAGAAAAGACACACAAATTTCTACGTGGTTCGGCCAAACACCTGCCTACGTCCACACCCGAGAGATCCATTCTTTCACTATTGAGTAAAACATGGTACAAGTTACATGAATTAAATCTCATAACCCAAATACAAAACCCTTGTACTCTCCCCACTCAATACCCCAAAGAACCTGACACAATTAATCACTGTAACATAGAGAAATCACAGAGATAAAGAAATACCCATCCCTACCTCACATCCCTATAACGCTGTGAACACCTCTCACAGAAAACCCCAATGATTAATCTCTCTCACCCTAGACCATGCACCCTCATGAGGGGAGACCCCCAACTTGGTACACCAAGGTCTTACATAAATTCCTATACAACATCCCTATATATAGAGCTTACAACCCATTACTTATTGGACAAGTAATACAACTCTATCATAAAGGAAACCAAATCACAATAGGAATCTAGCCAAATCACAATCCCTAAATTAATGGGATTATCCCACATGTGATACAACCCCAGCAATCACCCCATCTATCACTTGTGGGGAAACTGTCCAATCAATTTTTCACACATGTTCAGCACCCCCTTAACCAGAGCGCCCACAAAGCTGACGACTTTGTAACCGTTTTCCATTGACCGTCTTCCATACCATCGTGCACACCCCGAATCAATATGGTATCAATACCTCTGATTCGTCAAACCGCGGCCAATACATGTGCAGCCACCCCAAGTTAATTGTAAGCATTAACTCAAGTAGAGAAGAGTCTCGACCTCTCTTTCTCCCAAAGCAGTATTTCCCCTCACCATCGTCTGAACCGTGAACAAACCATCAACGCACTCACTTATATAAGAATTTTTCTTCGAAGACTTGGGAGTACGTACAACTCTACCAACCAGACAACCCAAACCATCCACACTTCTCTCAACTGCCGTGTGTGATTTCAGCAACAATATTAGATTCCTCCGCAACTTTGGGATCAATATCACACCACCCAAATAGCGAACTTACTCCAAAAATATTTTATCAACGTTCCTACGTGCAGTATCCTAACAATTACCTCTGTCGGATAATTGTGCCTGTGTCTGCCCCCGTCTTCTTGGAACCCATCAAATTATTTTCTCCAGAGGAATGCCCGGAATCTAACAACCCAAGAGGAATGCCCATATGAGTGGAATGTGAGAACCTCTCCACCATATGCAACCTACTACAATCACAGTAGCATCAAAATTATTTTTCTGCCCTAGATCCCAACCTGCTGCTATATATATAGGATCTATCACCAAGAAAAATAAATTCCAATCCATGCAGAATTTCATAAACCGCGTCAACCGATGAATCTGCAATACCCGAAAACCTTAATCTATCACCGATTTGCCAATTCTTTTTATTTTCTTCATCCTGTGTTATCTTTTAACCACCGTGCTGCTAATCTCCACTGTCACTGTGCGTCTCTGTCACCATGATCTGACCACCATAGCTTTGATACCACTTGTAGGGAATTTAAAACGCGGAACCAAATTCCCCCAAATAAACACACACACATGAGCAGTAATTAAGCATGCACACCAAAGAAAAGACACACAGATTTCTACGTGGTTCAGCCAAACACCTGCCTACGTCCACACCCGAGAGATCCATTCTTTCACTATTTAGTAAAACATGGTACAAGTTACATGAATTAAATTCCATAACCCAAATACAAAACCCTTGTACTCTCCCCACTCAATACCCCAAAGAACTTGACACAATTAATCACTGTAACATAGAGAAATCACAGAGATAAAGAAATACCCATCCCTACCTCACATCCCTATAACGCTGTGAACACCCCTCACAGAAAACCCCAATGATTAATCTCTCTCACCCTAGACCATGCACCCCCATGAGGGGAGACCCCCAACTTGGTACACCAAGATCTTACATAAATTCCTATACAACATCCCTATATATAGAGCTTACAACCCATTACTTATTGAACAAGTAATACAACTCTATCATAAAGGAAACCAAATCACAATAGGAATCTAGCGAAATCACAATCCCTAAATTAATGGGATTATCCCACATGTGATACAACCCCAACAATCACCCCATCTATCACTTGTGGGGAAACTGTCCAATCAATTTTTCACACATGTTCAGCACCCCCTTAACCGGAGCGCCCACAAAGCTGACGACTTTGTAACCGTTTTCCATTGACCGTCTTCCATACCACCGTGCACACCCCGAATCAATATGGTATCAATACCTCTGATTCGTCAAACCGCGGCCAATACATGTGCAGCTACCCCAAGTTAATTGTAAGCATTAACTCAACTAGAGAAGAGTCTCGACCTCTCTTTCTCCCAAAGCAGGATTTCCCCTCACCATCGTCTAAACCGTGAACAAACCATCCACGCACTCACTTATATAAGAATTTTTCTTCGAAGACTTGGGAGTACGTACAACTCTACCAACCAGACAACACAAACCATCCACACTTCTCTCAACTGCCGTGTGTGATTTCAGCAACAATATTAGACTCCTCCGCAACTTTGGGATCAATATCACACCACCCAAATAGCGAACTTACTCCAAAAATATTTGATCAACGTTCCTACGTGCAGTATCCTAACAATTACCTCTGTCAGATAATTGTGCCTGTGTCTGCCCCTGTCTTCTTGGAACCCATCAAATTATTTTCTCCAGAGGAATGCCCGGAATCTAACAACCCAAGAGGATTGCCCATATGAGTGGAATGTGAGAACCTCTCCACCATATGCAACCTGCTACAATCACAGTAGCATCAAAATTATTTTTCTGCCCTAGATCCCAACCTGCTGCTATATATATAGGATCTATCACCAAGAAAAATAAATTCCAATCCATGCAGAATTTCATAAACCGCATCCACCGATGAATCTGCAGTACCCGAAAACCTTAATATATCACCGATTTGCCAATTCTTTTTTTTTTCTTCATCCTGTGTTATCTTTTAACCACCGTGCTGCTAATCTCCACTGTCACTGTGCGTCTCTGTCACCATGATCTGACCACCATAGCTTTGATACCACTTGTAGGGAATTTAAAACGCGGAACCAAATTCCTCCAAATAAACACACACACATGAGCAGTAATTAAGCATGCACACCAAAGAAAAGACACACAGATTTCTACGTGGTTCAGCCAAACACCTGCCTACGTCCACACCCGAGAGATCCATTCTTTCACTATTTAGTAAAACATGGTACAAGTTACATGAATTAAATTCCATAACCCAAATACAAAACCCTTGTACTCTCCCCACTTAATACCCCAAAGAACCTGACACAATTAATCACTGTAACATAGAGAAATCACAGAGATAAAGAAATACCCATCCCTACCTCACATCCCTATAACGCTGTGAACACCCCTCACAGAAAACCCCAATGATTAATCTCTCTCACCTTAGACCATGCACCCCCATGAGGGGAGACCCCCAACTTGGTACACCAAGATCTTACATAAATTCTTATACAACATCCCTATATATAGAGCTTACAACCCATTACTTATTGGACAAGTAATACAACTCTATCATAAAGGAAACCAAATCACAATAGGAATCTAGCCAAATCACAATCCCTAAATTAATGGGATTATCCCACATGTGATACAACCCCAACACTTTATCAAGCACTTATCACATCGGGGTAACTCGAACTTACTCAAATTATCACATGCAATTAATTATACTAATTAATGCATGCCAAAATAAATATTACTTTCC
Source organism: Hydrangea macrophylla (assembly GCA_033977485.1). Taxonomy (NCBI): domain Eukaryota; kingdom Viridiplantae; phylum Streptophyta; class Magnoliopsida; order Cornales; family Hydrangeaceae; genus Hydrangea; species Hydrangea macrophylla. Next base: position 109,948,097 of record CM066999.1, read on the forward strand.
ATCTTCCGAGTACGGGTATTACATTTTCAGTATTAGATTACGAATTTAGTTGAACCTTATAGTTTGAATTTTGATTATTTGTGGATAATGTAACCATGTAAATTTCGGTTGTGAGTTACTTATCAAGTGAGAGTGAAAAGTGAAATCTGGAATTTAAAAATGTAATCTTCACTCTCCCTGTTGAACACCACTATTTTTCTGTCCATATCATATGTCCACGTCATATTCATTCTGTCTATGTCATATATATATATATATTGTGTCCTAGTCACACAATTCTCCAATATTATAATATAGATGTAGTTTTAGAGGGTTCGTGAAAAACTCGTGATGAAGTTTGAATTTTAGGCTTGTTTAATAAACATAGAAAACTCATATACATATGAGCTTGGCTAGTATACACCTCTACTGGCGACTAAAAAAGATATTTTTCTATGCAAGTATTAAAACAGGACAAAATAAAAAACATTATATACACATTAAATATTTTCAACACAGCAAAATAAAATGATAACTTATTTCCAATATTCCTCAAAATATTTAATATCATTATAATCTCAAAAAAAGCTTCCTATTAATTAAGAAATATCTTTCACTAAAATTGCAAATATTTTTTAAAACTATTGTATATGCCCTTTTTTTTTCCTTCAAAAATTGACTAAGAGCGGCCGATCCACTCGTCCCCATAGTTAGTCGGCGGCCTCTACATGGCACTAGGTGGGCCAATATAAAAAAAAAAAATTAAAATTAAAAAATTAAAAAAAAAAAAAAAACACACAACCATGAAAGGCACCATTCACCATTCCTTAGAGCATCCATAGTGGGAAGGTGGAATTTAGGCGAAATTTAGGCTAAGTTGTGGGACGGAAAATGAGGTGTTAGCAGTGGAGAATACATGGGGCGGCACATCATGTGCCGTGTACTTCATGCGGCTCATCATGTGTCGTGTGCTCCATGTGCCATGTGTTTCTGATCGGCGCCTCGTGTGCCGTTTGCAAGGGGGGCAGCATTTCATGTGCCGTTTGGAATGGGGGCGGCACATCTTGTGCCGCTTCTCCCTACATTAGCCAATAGTGGTACCACAAAGTTAAGTTTTATTAAGTTTTACTATCCTATATAATAGCAGAAAGGGTTGCATTGTTAATGACTTCCAGTTAAGTTATTCTAATTAAGTTATCCTATGACCCTCCCCAATGTTGATACTCTCATCCATACACATGCGTACGTGCATGGTGGTAAGTGGACATAGTTGCTTACAAACGTTACTAATGTTACAAATAGTTGTTGCTAACATTATAAAAAGTTGCTCCTAACATTGTATAAAACTTAATGACTTTTAGTTTTACACCAAAGTTGACATTTTTTTTATTTAAAAAAATAGTACACTGACTTTAGTTTTTTTTATATAAAAAAGAAAGGGTAAATTATACTTTTCACCCCTGTAGTTTGAGGGTAGTGACATTTTAGCCCATCCAATTTCTATTTGGACATTTTAGACCCTAAAGTTTCATAATTATAACAATTAAGTTCAGTCAGCTCTCTATAGTTACACATAGTACCCTAGTAGTTTAAAGAATTATACTAAACTCCCCAAAAGAATTTTTAAAATTTAGCATTTTTTCATTGTTTGAATAACAAATTATTTTACCACCGCCTTCAATCAATATGGTATCAAATCCCGATTCCACGGCCTGGTAACCTGGAAAGTTTATTATATGAATATTAGATATGTAAAAGAAGTAGAATTAGATTATTTAAATAAGAAAAAATATGGCTAAGGTCCTTGAGTTGGGTCAATAAGGCCAAAAATACAACACAAAATTCAGCCCAAATGGATACCCATTTATTTATTTGGGCTAATGTCTCTCATTTTTTAAAATAATGTAAGATAAAAAGTGGTCGTCGACTAGGGGGGTAAGTTAAAAACCAAAAATAAACTGACCAACCTAAAAACTGATTGGTCGGCTTTTTAAATGTATGTTTAAGCCAAAACCGACCGACTGCCACTATTGGTCGTTTTTTTTTTTTTGGTTATAAAAAAGATAAAAACCAACCGAAAGCGACCGCTTACACCACTATCGCCGACGTCAGTGCGGATCGAATTATATGAATATGTAATTAACTTACAAGGTTATCAGGTTGAGGAACCAGACTCTAATACCAGACTGATTGAAGGCGGTGGTAAAAAATCCAATATTCAAAGAAAATAGAAAATATTAAATTTAAGAATACTTTTGGGGAGTTTAGTATAATTCTTTAAACTACTAGGGTTCTAAGTTTAGTTATAAAAGAGTTGATTGTACTTAATTGTCACACTCATGAAATTCTAAGGTTTAAAATATCGCAATTGAAATAATAAATGGACCAAAGTATCACGACCCTCAAACTACAATGGTGAAATGTTTAATTTTAGCAACAATAAAAAATGGGAGTTGATTTTAGCACTCCAAAAGTTACTATTAGCGCTCCATGTAATGTATTAACTGCATAGCAGTTGGCACTACATACACTGAATGTGGGATAATAGTGCATGGGTACTACATGCACAGGATGTGAGATAATAAAGTGTTAACGATAACTTTTAGAGAACAAAATCAATTCCCTAAACTACAAAATGTAAAGAAAAAGAGAAATTGAAGGAGAGGAGAGATAGTATACAGACTGTCAAACTAGAAACAGTGTTGTGATTAATATATATATATATATATGTATATATTAAGAAAAAAAAAAACCTGGGACATTCTAGTCAAACTGTGTTTAGGTCTTGTTTTCTCTTTTGGTGAGGGATATAGTGTAATTTATGAAAAAGACCAAGGAAACTATTGACAATTTGACATTGCAGCTGGAAAATTGATTGCTTTGACTGCGTTGGAAAAAAGCTGCCTGCCCCAAGTCGCGCAGTAAAAAGCCCAATTCTAAAGTTGAAGTGCGATCGAGTGGACTGCCCAAACATCTTGTAATCTCAAATGGAACTCAATTCGCTAGCCCTGTCTTTTGATCGTGATGCCCAAATTGGGCCAGGTGTGTGTTTCAACTTTCAATTGTGGTTTTTCGACTGTGTGTTTATGCGTGCGAGTGTGTGTGTGTGTTTTTCAATTGTGTTTTTGTGTGTGTTTCAATTGTGTAAAAAGGAGAAGAGTTGTGTGTGTATGATTGAATTATGTAAAAAAAAAACTGAGGGCCGGCAGTTTCAATTTGTTTTTTGAACAGTTAATATGGAGTGGGATTGGGTCAACATGGTGGTGACTTGGGACCAGTTGGTAGGCTTTGCAAGAGGAAAGAAGGTTCAATGTTGGGGCACTACAGAGGAGTTTTGGGACGAGATGACAAGATACATCGCAGGACAAAAGAAGGAGAACTGTGCTGCAAGTCGTAGTAAGGAGGAGTTTTGGGAAAACAGAGGAAGCTTCAAACCAATAGCAGGGACGGGCCTGTGTTGGAGCAATAGCTTAGAGATGAAAACATTCAGCACTCAAAGAATGATTAAGCTGCTTTGGCGCAGTATGGAGGAGTTCTGGGACGAGATGCGAAGCTTCATTGCACGAGGAAAGATGGAGCAGCGTTGGGGCAATATGGAGGAGTTTTGGGTCGAGATGGAAAGCGTGATTGCAAGAAGAAAGATGCTGATGCTTTGGGGCAGTATGGAGGATTTTTGGGACGAGATGGGAAACTTCATTGCTAGTGGAAAGATGGAGCAGCTTTCGGGGCCTTGAGATTCGATGGAGCTGAATTGGGCCCAGATGGGAAGATTCATTGTAAGAGGAAAGATGGAACTACTTGCGGGCCCTTCGGGCATGATGGAGGAGAATTGGGCTGAGATGAGAAGCTCCAATGCAAGAGGAGAGATGGAGCAGCGTTGGGTCAATATGGAGGATATTTCAAGCAAGATGAGAAGCTTCATTGCAAGAGGAAATATGGAGCATCGTTGGGGCAGGATGGAGAAGTTTTGGGATGAGATGGGAAGCTTCATTGCAAGAGGAAAGATGGAGCAGCGTTGGGGCAGTATGGAGGAGTTTTGGCACGAGATGAGGCAATTTTGCAACAGTGTCTTTGTACTTGTCGAACATGCTGTTGAATTCAATCTCGCAAATATTATTGTTTCTACTCAATCCCACAACGTAGTTGTGCGAAATGCTGCAGAGGAAGAGTTGGCACAGTTGCGAGAGCAAAGGTTAAACTTATTAGTCTTCTTATTGGCCTTGGAATTTATCAAAATCGATAACTCTGCTCATACACGTGGCTTAGCCGGGTTTCTTCTAAAGCATACTCTAAATACTTCAATTTGGTTTCAAGTTAACTTCCATGTCCGTCATGTGGTCCGAATCTTGCTTTGGTACAATCTTTCCGATGCACATGTATGGCGCACTGCTTCAGAGATATTAGGTGTCATAGACTCAATTGATTGTTCTAGAAACAATTTTGATGACATTAACTTCCTTATAAACCCAAACTACGCTATGTTATTGTCTGATTTTGGGTTTCTTACCAAGTTATGTGGGATTGTGTACAACGACTATGTAGAAAAGTTTCACTCAGAAAACAGCCCGTGGAAGGTTGCGTATTTGTACACGATAGGCGAGTTTTGTCGACAGATGTCACCATTAGATCTTGGGCTGGATAGAGCCAAGAGTTTGGTTAACAATCTAATCGAGAAGATGGAGATATTTGAGTCTAGGCCAAGATGGGGGAACGAGATATGCATTATGGCAACTCGAGCGTTATGTAACGCTCTAGATTTTGTTCTACAGCCGTGTATGGAGATGCAGTCAGATATCATGGTTGTCTTATGCTCTTTCTTGATTGCTGATAAAGATGAATGTCAAGATGTTATTGCAATGGGCTTTGAATGCCTTAATTCAATAGCATCAAATAACTATGAGTTGCTTGAAAAATATATGAACGATATCTTGAAAGCAACTTCGAAGGCCCTTAAATGTGATGCTGCTTTGCAAGCCATTAAATTTTGGAGCTCAATCGCTCGTGTGGAGAGTAAGCGGCACACTGAAGGAAAGTGTAGCCCTCCGCATTCCTCCATTATTTTGGAAAGTATGGGCTTGATAATACCACAGGTCCTGTTATGTCTATTTAGGCAGAGACAAAAAGCGGTGCTGCACGATGATAACGATGGTGAGGAAAGTGAAGAAGATGACGACGATGGTGAGAAAAGTGACGAAGATGACGATGACGATGCACCCATGAATTTGTATATAGCAATTCGTATTTTTCTGCGCCTTGCTGCCAAGACTATTGGCAACGATATTCTTGCACATGCAGCCTGGTGGTTGAATAAGGAGGAAGCCACGAAATATCCGAATGCAAAGAATGATGCGTTGAAATCAATAAAGAAAGTGTTGGTTTTTTGGGGTGGTATGGTACCACTATTGGAGAGTTGATTTTCAGTATTAGATGTCTTCTTACGTCTCTGAAATGGAAGGATACTCCGTCTACAAGACTAGTTTTGCAAGGTTAGACCATTGTTGTTGTCGCCATTCATGCTACACTTTTGTCCTTTGTTTTGATCTTTTCATGATCTGATTTTGTAACACTTAGGGAATCCCCTTGTATTTTGTAATTTTTTTTTTCCTCTTGTTATACTACTTACCCTTTTTTGAAGAAAAAAAAAAAACTAAAAACTGGTGCTATAGACAAAATCAAATAACATGAATCAATATTATTGTTATGCACGTCTAACTGGTGAAATCCAGCGCAAAGTGCTTATTGACTTAATCTAGACCCTGGGGTTCTATTTGATTCATGGATTTCATGACAGAAAAGTGAGGAGACAGGAAAACAACTACTTTTTTTTTCTTTTTCTTTTTTTTTTTTTCTTTTTTTCTGTTGGTTGTTCAATAGAAAGAATCATTGGGGCCGGAGTGGAAGGCTCGGGAAATTTGCTAGAAATATGTTCCAACTCCTGAGTTTAAACTTCTTTGGTGATTGGTCTACTGAAAGCATAGTTGGACGGTGGAAAACTCTGGAAAGTTGCTGGAAATATGTTCCAACTTCTGTGGTTTTCTTTTTGTTCTTTTTTTTTTTTATTTAAATTTTTTGTTTAGTTGAAATGAGTTCGTACTTGCCACACGCAGCATGAATTTTATGTACTTAATTAGTGGTACCTATAGAATACAAGATTGTATTTAGTGTGTTAAGTATCTAGAAGAACTGGTAATTAATGTTATCTGTTGTTCTTAGCTAGATCGATCATGGTGTAGGCAAGGGCATTAATCAAGTAATGCATACAATCTTTTGCTTGTGAACTCTATCCAGTATATTCAGTTTTGCTCATGTTATATATCATGTGCAAACGCATGGATTGTTTGGGGTTGATCATAATGCAATTTCTGGGAGCCTTTGGGTGACTACTTGTCTACTTTTGATAGGCTTATTATCATTTTCTCCCCTCTCATTATCACTTCCAGAAAGGAACCTTTATGACAATTTCATAAACATCTGGATTTTCAACCTGGGACTGATTCCAGGACGTTGCAACCTTTTTTTCTTGGCGGATTCAAGTTGCAGCTCCGGCGAGACCCCTGCTTTAGTTTCTAGCTGTACTCTACGGATCAGTATATATAAATAAATAAATAAATAAATAATAAAATAAAAAAACCTTATTGGAAAATGCTTCTCAAGTAATTAAGTTCATTTTTCTGCCCCAGATTTTTAATTGTAGTTCTCTAATTGACCAGGTTATCTCATTCCATTCCCAGTTGCGTTATTTTATTCTTGCTTTTGGGATTGTCCCCCTTTTTTTTTTTTTTTTTTTTCCTGCAATCAGAAAAATCAGTGTTTATGATTTGGGGTTGGAATTTTTGTTAACCTTTGATTGGGGTTTTCTGGATTTTCACACAGTAACAATTTCTGGTAAGTTGGCTCAATTTCATATTACAAATTACTTCGTGTACTCTACTGAGAATAATTAACAAAGGCTGGGATCTTACTTGTTATATCTTTTTCTGTCACAAAATACGAACTAAATGCCTGGCCTGCAAGCAAGGTTTGTTGGGATTACATTTTTGTTTTCGTAGGTCCCAAATGTTCGAAGAATTTGAGATCTGAAGATTTGTTTGTTTTTTTTTTTTTTTTTGGTCAGGGAAGAATCAAAATTCCTTATCCCATTACTTGATAATTTCTTTTCCATGCTTACCACAGATTTGAGTTTTCATTAGTTTTTTTGATATGTCTTTTTTTGAATATCATGTTTATATATATATATATATATATCATTGGCCATAGAAGAGTATCGATGCCTACCTTTTGACGAAGACTAGATGTCTTTTTGGAAGCTTATTTAATTCTTTCTATAAGTAAAGAGGGTGAGTAGTGCCAGATGAAGGTATTGAAATGCAGTGGCAACGTTAGGACTGTGTAGTGAGTCGGTAAACAATCTACGAGTAGTATCTGTTTCTAGTTTTCATGTAATTTACACTAATAATTTGGTGCACAAACATATATTATTTAACCAAAACATCACTTGTTTGTGAATGGATTTTGGAACTTTACAGGTGATAAGTGACTTCCTGGATGTTAGGAAAATGATTTCTGTAGGATTTGAGTTGTCGGGTGCTTCTACTTTTTCAGTTCATGGTTTTGGTACTAAAAAATCTCCTGGTCAAACTGAAAAGATTAGAAACTTGTTCAGGATATGAAATTACAAAACAATGAAATAAATAAATAAATGTGTCAATCAGAAATTAAAGTAACGATGTCCAATTGAAAACTTTAAAGGCTTGTCCCAACTATTTGTAGTAGTTGCTTTTCATATGCTGCTTGACACATAGACGAGATTGATGCATTTCCAAGGGTACAACATTTCAAATTTTATAGGGGGATTCAATCCCATGGTGCATTTAGTAATGCATGTTTGCGCTTTATTTTATTATCTCTGGAGTATACCCCTTGTTGTTTCAGTGGCAGGTCCTGAGATTGTGAAATTCACATGATGCCCTAAGCGAACATGAGAAGAAAATTTTTGTAGGCCCTTTTTTGGTCTTATTTTTATATATAATACATGCACATATAAGGTCCTATTTTTTTTAGGCCCTAAATTTTCAGGCCCTTTTTTGATCCTATTTTTAGATATAATACATATATATATAAGGTCCTATTTTTTTTAGGCCCTATTTTGGCCTTATTTTTATATATAATACATAAATTTTGGCCAAACAAGACCTTATTGCTTGGCCCAAGGGCCGGCCCTATCAGTGGTCGGAAGCAATGGGTACTCTGACCATTATGGGCTACGTAAGACCTCTTGGATTCCTATCAAGAGGTATATCATCTGACTATTCCCCTTTGATATTTTGGATCAACTAATAACAGACATGAAGGTACTTGGATAGGGATAATTGTTATACACCCTCTCCCTTCAAAATTCAATATCAAATTTTGTACACATGTAGACTACTTTACTGGGATCTATTAGACGAGGTCGTAGAAACTCTAAATCCAGGTAGATCACCATCGCTGCTAGCTATATATTCACTATTCATTATTTATGCATATGAATAAATATATAAAGTCGTCATTTTCATTAAATCATTTTTAATAACTTATCTGGTGTTCACATGATATGAAACTAAGGTGTTTTTTATTTTTATTTTTTATTTTTATGTTGACTATTGTAACAAAAACAAGGTCCATCATATTCATTTCAAACATTATTTGTACATATGAATAAATATATAATGTTGTTTTCTTTTGAATCATATATAGTAATAACCAGTCCATTTGGACTATGCTAAGTGGGCCAAGCCGGTTCCACCTAAATAACTCGCAAACTCGGGACAAGGCCCATGACATGCTGCCTATCCTAGGCCAGCCCATCACCCTTGTGGGTCTATATTTTGTGATCTGAGTTGGCCCGACCCCACGCACTTTAAACATCTTTGCTGAGGCTGTTGAGGCGGCGATAATTTAAGCTGGGAGGTGCGAGAAAAGTGAATCGAAGGCTTCTTTTCCCAATTTTCCACAACTTATATTGAATTTACAAACTTACCCTCAAAAGTTATATGTGTTAATATTATATTCAATCCAACGGCGCATAAATAGAAAGTAAAGAAATTACTGCAAGAGAAATCTTAAAAAGTGACCGGATAATGGGACAACTAAAACTCTTCGTTGGTACAAAAAAATAAAAAATAATAAATAATAAAAACATCCTCATATTTCATTTTTAAATTGGTATTAAAACACCAGCTTGTGAATAATTTAAAAGAAAATAATATTTTACACCTCTTTTAAAAAAAAACTACAATAACTAAGTTGGCATGATCAATCTGAAAAGAGTATTTTTGCTCATCCAAGATTCTATTGGGTGGCATGTGTCTCATTTTTGTAATTATATTTGCTAATACAATGATAAAAAAAAAAGGAATAGAATGAGACACATGTCACCCAATAAAGGCCCAAGTGAAAATGGTTATAAAAAATATATAAGCAAAAATGCCCTCCAATCTAATATGTAAGTCATCATTGCATCAGCATCGTACTTAATCTAAAATGCTTGATTTCCATAATTAAGTTGCCTCTTTCAATGCTGGCAAGTAGAAGCCAACAGGGAAAAAAAATTTAAAAAATAATAGAAATGAAACAATTCATGAGTGTATGGTACCAATTGGGCCAATAAAAAAAAAAAAAAGATAGAAGAAAGAAAAAAGAACTAGTCACTATTCATTATTTATACATCTGAATAAATATATAATGTTGTTTTTTTAAAGGCTAAATTATACTTTAGTACCCTATAGTTTGGACAAAGTTTTACTCTGGGTCCTCTAGTTTCAATTGTAACACTTTGGTCCATGTAGTTTCGAATTAGTTTCAATGTAGGTCCTGCCTCTAACTCCGTTAGTGCAACTTGACAGCGCACTCATGTGCCTTGAAAACTCTAGGGTCCAAAGTGAAACTTCTTCGAAACTCTAAGGCCTAAAGTGAAACTTCGCATAAACTATAGAGTACCAAAATGTGAGTTTTTTGTCAAGTTGCACTAACGAAGTTAGAGACAGGGCCTACATTGAAACCAATTCAAAACTACACGGACCAAAGTGTTACAATTGAAACTAGAGGACCCAAAGTGAAACTTCACCCAAACTACAAGGTACTAAAATGTAATTTATCCTTTTTTAAAATCATTTTTAATAACTTATCTAGTGTTCACATGATATGAAACTAAGGTTTTTTATTTTATTTTATTTTTTAATTTTTTTTTCATGTGGACTAATGTAATGAAAACAAGGTCCATTGATCATAATCATTTCAAACATTATTCATTACTAGTCGACACCCCGTGCTATGCACGGACTCCACGTTATATGACCTCATGAAATAGTATACACTTGCAACTACAATGTTTATGGAATCTCTTTCAAATGGTTTATCATGGGGAAAGAACAGTAATTTTACCAATCATGAAGTTAGGAAATAAATTATTCTAACAGATAACAAAAAGTGTATTGTCTCAAGTCTTGACAACAGATTGAACAAAAAGAGACACTCTTTTATCCTAATTAGCACAAATGCAATCCAAAGTTGAAGGACATGATATTAAGACATCAATTAACATCCAACATGAAGAAAGCATTGACCAACTGCTATTAATAACTTGGGTTTCAGCTCTATTTTTTTCACATATCTATTGTGTAAGCATTTTTTTTTTCATATATGTGCCACTTCGATACAATATATGTATGGCCCTTTGCCCATTGCATATCCTAGTAACATGAAAGGTGTCTCTAAAGCCTTGTAAGCCTTTGCACATGATAAGTGCATCCTTTGATACACAACTTCCTCGAACACCCCTACTTAAATTAGGATTCTTCATCAACAATAAAACACAAGTTCTCCTCAACTACCAAACTGAAATTTAGAACGACTAATATATCTAACCTTTTCACTCAATCTCTTTATTTACTTACACAATTCAATCCCAAAGCCTAATAGCTATTAGTCAAACTGTGCAGGATAAAATTTGGACCAAGGAAAACTCCAATCCTTTGCAATGCACCTCTACCTTCCACGGTTAAACAATCCGAAGCTTCTCATCCGGCCTTCAAGAAAAAGAAACTAAATAGTGGCTCAACAAAGACCAATTATAGTGGAAAACCATATTTTAATTATGTTGACAACATGAAAGCAGTCATTACAAACACTAATTAGGGGGAAAACAATAATAATATAATAATAATAATAATAATAATAATAATACAAACTGACAACATGAAATTACAGTTGTCATTCCAATCAAAAATCCAAAGGCAAGGTCTAGTATTGTTTAGGTAAGATTTGAATTTGATTAGAGGGATAGAAGGAGAACCCTTACAATAATATTTGCGTCGTCTTTGTAATAGCAAGCCTCGACTTATATCCAATTTCTTCTAAAGCAAATCCTACCATTCGCTTCCTTCCTTTCTTCCCTTCACTGTCCTTCTTTGAGTTATTTCCCTTCTTTTGTTACCAAACACACTGTAAATTAGAACTATTATTTGCTAAAAGAGCAGGAACACATGACATACAATCCAAATAATTCCCAAGTTATAAAAATATCGTGTAAACAATGAATAGATGCTAATACGTCAATTCTTACAACATCGTCACATATGATAATTTGTTAAGTTGTGGAGACTGATCAGTTTCAGGCCTATCGGAGCCGTTTGGGGTGTTTTCAGAGCAGTTCTGGGCCTGGCCCGTTTGGCAGATTTAGGTCAATGATTACTTGTATAAATACCTTCTCTCCGTCACTTGTAAACCCTGGCAGCAGCAGATTAATAAAATACCTCTCTCTCTTTCCGCCGTGGAGTAGCACGATCATCCTGATTGTGTGAACCACGTAATATCTTTGTGTTGTTTCTTTGTTTTCATGCATCTTGTGTTGTGTGTGTTCATCGAATTTTTTCCTAACATAATTGGCCAAGTTCTAGAGCTAATGTTCCAGACAGGTTCTTATTTAGCAACGGCTGCATTTTTTAGGGAAAAAAATGAAACATAAGTCATAGATAGATATTTTATAATGGCTACCAGAGAAACCTAAAAGCCCTAAAACAACTGGTCTTCATTCTATGTACATTGCAAATCATACAACACTTTCATACCATAGCTGGCATATGATTTTTTTTTTTGCACTAAACATGAAAGGATCGCAAAAACGCAAATAGTGAGCCGTAGAGAGAGGAAAATAAAGTTTCTAGCATCTGCGGCTGCAAATAAATGAATAAATCAATCCATGATATGAACACAAAAGGAAGCGAAGGGAAGAAGTTGAAGCCCTCACCTTTTCCACTGCAGATGTTACAAAATCTGGAATAGGCTCTAGTTGTATTACCACTCCAAAGGTAATTACCTGCTACCTATCCAGTGTGCTTCAACATCTTTTTTGGCAATCTGGAGGAGGAAACACGCCAAATTATATATTACATTTGTTAAATTACGGGCTGCATTCGTAAATGTAATGATAATATCCTGCAAGACAAAAATTGCATTCAACTCTGATAAAATTTTCTACTATATTAGGAGTTTGGGATTAGACTGACATGCAAAATTGTTCAGCAGAGCCACAGATAACCGAGCCAATATGTTCAAGTATTCGCATCATTTCCCAAACTCCAAAATCTCAACATACAATTCCACGTTTCACACCTTTACAATTTGTATTCTAATTTCTAAGCAATGTCGTGCAAATAGTACAACATCACAACCTTTAGTGAGTTACTCATTGTACCTCAGTAAACAGATTCTAAGCTTCAAGTTTGCTTGTTTTCTTATGTGTTTCTATAACATTCAGCATAGCCACAGACCACTGAGCCAATCTGTTGAAATACACTCATCATTTCCCAAACTCCAAAATCAGCTAGCTTCACTCAGATCTAGAATTTGTAGTCTAATAAATATAGCTTACATAGCCGATCAACAGCTATATAGACACATTTACACAAATGCTCAAAAGCTATAAACATTTAAATAGATAATGAAAAACTAACCATGAAGAAGATGGGAAACTCAAAATTCAAAATTCCCAATTGATCCATCATGTTTACATGTTTCCATCACTCAGCTACTCTCCATATGTGATGGATGTATTTCAAATGATATGCTTTCCTATCATACCTACTCCCACCAACTAAAAAGGCAAAGAAAATTATTAAAGGTTTGTTAAGGAGCAGTTTTTATAAACAATAGATAGAAAAACGTAAAGCCAGTCTATAAAGGGAAAAAAAAAAAAAGGAGGTGAAGGGGTAGGGATCACAATTAATAAAAGTTACTTTTTGATCTATTTTCAGAAACCAAATCAGAAACACCACCAGCTTTTGAGGTTATGCACCTGATTAATAAAAACAAATTATGCAGGATAAAAATCTCTAACAAAGCATTCGAAGAAAAAATCTAAGAAAAATAAATCTCAAAATAAGCCAAAGAAATATCTGAGATATGAGTAATACTTGGGACACAACCATTCACATAACTTTTTCTACACAACAGCTCAAGGGGTGGGAGCTATTTGTAGTTTTGAAATTCATAAAATCTATTTTCTACGACAATTTAGCCAAGACATGAAAATTCAGAATATACAAACAGTTGGCTTTATTCCCGTTTCGATCTTATGTAAGCATAAGGCATACGGTACCACGACATAGAAAATTTTCCCCAATCAATCGAAGCTCTAAATATTCCGAAAACAGAGAGAAGTAAGAATTGCAAGAATTCCATGGAAATGACTAGCCAAACACAGTCACATTGGCTTTTGTAAGAGTCTACAAACTGCTGGTGCAGACTTTGCTTTAAATGTATTTTGCAGTTACATAAAAGTGTAGTAAAATTGTAACTTAAATCATATAAAAAGAAGCATGGTTTAGCTTCTTAACCTGAGCAAGCACGGTGAGTTTCCAAGTTTGGATAGATTGGGCACTTTGGTATTATGCTTGCTGAGATGAAAAACTTGCATAATGAATGTCTTACCCACATCAAACGAATATTCCAATGTCTTACCCACATCCCACAAATGAAATAATGACCCCATCTGTGATTCTTCAATTCAATATCCTGGGCAGCCATTTCTCTACATTTCTGAAGCTTGAGTGTCCGATTTCTGATAACATCCCCCAGGGCCCTCCCCTTGACTCTTGGGCCTACTGTAACGGACCCATTACAATATGAGCCATACTCAACATGGAGCAAAATCAAAAGACTCACCTTAGATAGCTACAAATTTAGGTCTAATATAATATTTTAGGCTTTTTAGGAATAGAACTCCCTTATATTGTAATTTTTTTTAACCCCAATTGGGTAATAGTTTGAGTAATGCTATTCTTCTCAAACACTTCAAAAATACATGTGGTACTGGCTACCTTATTTGGGTTGGGGGATGTTAAAGTGATCCCACAATTATTTTCAGTGGTTCTACTACCAAATATATTTGGGATACAAAATTTGGGAAGCATAGCATCACTCAAACATATTTAGGATGTCTTTATGAATTAAAATTGAATATGTGGATTTGTGAATTAAGGCTATAGTTGTGAGGGCATTTTCAACTGTTAACAAGCTTAACAAATTATAATAAGTTGTCAACTCTTATGATCAAAAAATGGTAACATAAAACCAATTCTACACATAATTATGGATAAGTTGACCCAAGAAAATTGGCTCTCGAGTGCTGCCCCCAAACTCCTGTATAGCTTGCCCACTATATGCACGCCCCTCCAAATTACCTTGCCCTCTCAATAGAAAAATTCTGGCTCCACCCTTGCAAGTATAAAATTTCGTTATGTAGGGGTTTCTTTTCATTATGAGCAACACCTTTTTTTACCTTTAAAATAGCTTCAGTCGGAGCTCAAGCAGAATTTGCTTAAATTTTCGTAATCTTCCAATAGCATTTGCACTAGGTCATTTTTGGGAGTAAACAATTTCCTAAACAAATTGAGCTAAGCAAAGGAACTCGTATCACTTTTTTTCCCTGGAGTGAGTACCATAATTATTAATGACATAGACTGTTGTACTTAATATTAATTTAGTTTCACTGTTTTTCAGTTTTGATAAATTGCAAGTGAGTACCATATGTTGGTTTTAATCGCCTCGGGTAGACTATTACATGTATTGATATGTTATTGTTATTCTACTGTTTTTGGGTATGGATTTATAGGTTGAAATTTTTGTGAGGTCCACTTTA
The DNA here is from genome assembly GCA_033977485.1 of Hydrangea macrophylla. NCBI lineage: Eukaryota > Viridiplantae > Streptophyta > Magnoliopsida > Cornales > Hydrangeaceae > Hydrangea > Hydrangea macrophylla. The sequence continues at coordinate 109,963,254 of CM066999.1, forward strand.
CGGAGGAGACACTGTCAAATTTTTAGAAAATCCTAGTTGGTCTACATTCATTCCAACTTGTGAAGCCTAGGTAAATTTTCAATATGCATAGGGATCAAAACAATTAGGAAATTCAAAATGTGGATTTTATATGTTACTTTTTTAGAGCGCTAATAGAGAATTCATTCAAATTTATCAAAATAAAGGTACTATCATAGTATTATTGGCAATCACTAAGTTTTGGTTCTATCATTTGTGAAAAGTGTTTGCAATTTTCTAATATATTCTTGTTTTTCACTTATTCATTTACTTGGATTTTTTTTTTCCATAAGTTTTGGAGGTGTTTGCTGTTTGGGTGGGGGGAATACAACCTAAGCATCTCGTTCTTTGCTGCCTTTTTAGATGAAAGAGTTGGCTTCGAAAGAAAAATATAAAAGTTAGGAGATAAATGCACTTCAATTTGAGTACATTGAGTGCATTCAAAAATACATTTAAGTATTTGGCATTTCAACCATTCACTTTCCAGGTAATCTATATTTTGACTATTTAAGAAAATTATTTAGCTGTTACATAGAATCTAATACCTTGATTTTCAGTTTTGTTTCATGGTTATTGAGTTAGATTACACGAATCAAATTTTGGAAATTATTTTTACTAGTGCTGATTGAAGGGTTTGTGTTAATCAATTTTATCATATTTGAGAGCTATATAGACATTTTTTTTAAAAAAAAAACATCAATGTTTAAATATACCTTATTGGTTTAATACTTAGTGGTTACTATTACATTATTCTTTATGTGACTTATTGATTGGAGACTGAAAATTTTTGGTTGGAATGAGGAATGAGGAATGAGGATGACATGATATTTGAGTATGGTTCTTCAGTTGATTTGTATATTTTGAAATGTATAGCAGATTCTTTATTTATTTGATTGTAGAATTCTTAAAAATTTGATTACTAACAAAACTTGTTTTAAAAAAAATGTGTTTTTAAATTATTTATGACTATCTCATCAAAATAATCATAAATTAGAAACAGTTATAATAAAGTCATAAGTAGTGCAATTATTTATGACTTTTTTAAACATTACTTACGACTGCATCAATTAAAAAATGATCATAAATACGTTTAAAACATTGATTTGTTATGACTACTTTTTTAGAATTGTCGTAAAAGTATTATTTATAATTTTTTTTAAACATTATTTATGAGTGTATCAATTAAAAAATAGTCATAATGATTTTTAAGCATTGATTTGTTATGACTACTATGACTACTTCTTTTGAACTGTCGTAAAAGTATTATTTGTAATTTTTTAAACATTAATTATGACTATATTAATTTTTAAAAAATGGTCATAAATAAGTTGAAAGTATTAATTTGTTATGACTTTTTTTTTTATAATTTTCGTAAAAGTATCACTTATTTATGATTTTTTAAAGAAACTCAAACTTATTTATGACACACAACATTATAAGTTTTGTTAAGAACTTAAAAAAAAAAAAAAAAAAAAGTCACAATTAATGTACTTTTCTGAATGTTTTTAAAAACTCGTACCAAGGGTTTTTTCTTGTAGTAAAATTCTCTTTCTTTTTGTCTTCTTTCTTTCCTCACTGTGTTGAATTTGTATGGTGTAGAGAGAGTAGTGAGTCTAGTGACTGAGAGTGTGTAGTGAATACACACACGTGTGTGTATATATATATATACACACACAATCCCTTAACTTGGGGACCAGGTCCAAGTTTGTGGTTCATAATCACACACACATCATATACACCACATACATGCACATGTACAAAACACAGTCATATTAGTTAAGCTTTGTTTGGCTAATTGGGTTGGGTAGTGCCCAAGTAGAGGGTTAGGGTGTGTTTGGAAAATCATATATACATATATCACACTACAAATATTAATATCAAATTAATATATGTACATATCTATATATATGGAAAAATACATATAAATAGCTAGGAAATTTTATTATTGTTATTATAATTATTGTTATTATTATTTCGAGCTGTACAAAATATAGTACAAATACAAAAACTGGTATTTTTATTTAAAATATGAAATTGAAAATTCCAGGTTACTACATCCCTTGTGCTTCTTATTGGTCATAGAAAGCACTATTAGAGTTATCTCTGTTATCTTAGCAAAAAAAAAAGAGTTATTTCTGTTAATGTCACATATCTCAAGGCTATAAGTGGTGATGGCCTTAGTAAGAGAAAACCGTGAGAGAGAGAGACTGGCCAATTTTTGGAAGAGTGTGCAGTATGGTTCGTGTGTGCTTTGTACATATATGTATATATATATACTAGTTTAAACGCACGTGCGTTGCACGTGACCGGTGTCTGTCTAAAAACTAATTAGGAACAGTAAGCCAAAATAAAATAAATAAATAAATAAATAAAGATTAAAAAAAATACTTAAATTAGGTATAAAAAAATAAAAAATAAAAAATAAAAAGAAGAAGAAGAAGAACAAGAATTCATGCAACTTCCGCAATAAAAAAGATACACAAAGCACATACAACAATCAATTCATAGGGTAAAAATAATATAAACTGTTGAATTATTCTTCTTAGACCATTTGTTTATTTGTTCAATAAAATGTCCTAGCTAGAATTCTTTCTTACATCTTTAATATTTTGAATTACTATTTTCTTTGCTCATTACTTAATAATGACTATATATTTATATATTGTATGACCACATATGTTAGTATTTCATTAATTTACCGTGTTTTTATAGTAATTTATTAAACTATAAAATTATTTCATATGTTCTAATTAGAATAAGTTACAAATCAATCATGATCTAGCTTTCTTAAATATTTTTTTTTATATACATTAAAATTTGATTCCTACAAAAAGGATTTAGGGAGCCCTCTACGTTTAAGATGGTCAAACTTTTTGTACTGTGTGGCTTGAAAATTCTTAAAATCTTCAACCAAAATTTTTCATAAAGTCTCTATTGCCAAATTGCCAATATAATTGAAAGAATCACATACGAAAAAAATTTTATAACGGGAATTGATATTAGAAAGTAATTGCTTATCCATGGAGTTCACCTAAAGAAAGAGAAAAGATATTAAAACATGACAGAAGAAGGGGAAAAAAAATGGAATCCACTAAGACCAAAATAGAAAAAACCAATAGGATGGTAGTTTTAATTTAATTTAAAGTCCTAAAATTCTGAAAATGTATTGATAATCTATATCGAAAGAGACTTTTAGACTCTATTTGGTGCACATATTGAGGGATAGGAAAGAAACAAAAACACTAAGGAAAATATTTTCCTTTGTTCATGAGCTAAAAAGGGCCTAAGGGTGTCCATTAATTTGATAAAATTTGAAAATTAAGTGTTGAATTTTAAGTACTGGAAATTTTAAGCAGTTGAATTTGCTGTATATAACACATGAGTATTTCAAGTATTGAAATAGACTGCAATTAGTGATTATTTCTAGTCGAATTTTTTCAATTAAGATATTCAATGGATTTTTGGCTGCATTTTCAATTAGAGTAATGCTAGAGTCACAAAGAGATGCTTACAAAAGGATATGGTATCCCATATGACAGAATTAAGTGTGGTGACTCTTTTAATTAAGTGGTACATTATCAAATGTATTGTACAAAAAATGTGCTTAAAATTTTATTTTACCGTTTAATTGGTTATAATCACAAGCTAAATTTGTCTAGCTAACTTCCTATCTTTCTTGTGGAACTTAAACAATGATAACAATTCTACGAATTATTGCTAATAAAGATAACAATAGTAACTTTTCATAAAGAAAAATACTCAATTAAGTTTTACATTCAATAATTGTGTTGCTAAATGCATGGGTAAAATGGAAATGGAATAGGACACATGTCAGCATGGTAGTGGTGGATAAGCAAGAGTGAGAAAAATGCACTCTATTTTAAATGGGTAACCAAATATTAAAGTGGTTGAAATTGAATCCTAAATTTTTTTTAATGCATATCTTACCTAGAATATGTTCGATAGAAGTTACCTATATTATTGTTGGTATAGAATAAACAAAATCGTGAGTGACTCATCATAGAACTCCAAAAAAGAAAAAAGAAGAAGAAGAAGAAGAATAAAACAAATCAAGATTCATTAAAAAGAGTTATGTAATACTAAGAATTGATATCAGGATTTGATGGGTATAGTTTTATGTCTGTGAAATTACTTCAGTACCTTTAATGAAAACTGAATCCAATAACTGTAAATAGAAGTCCCGTCATGAGGAGGGGACTGATGTTACTATAACTAATAGTTTTTTTGTTTTCATTTTGACCATTAAGTTATTGAAAATATTACATTTATAGTAATGAGAATGAAATTTATAAATAAGTTGAATGAATGAATAGAAGAGTAAAGATTAATAATTACCTTCAATGCAAAGCTTGAAAGTGCACACTTGTGTAAAGATCAATCGTGTTTAGTTCATCATAGCACATTATTAAGAGAATACAAAGAGTAGATTGTTTTGTGAATCTTAATTAAAGTGTAAAAAAAATGTCCAAGGCTATGGAGAACTTGGGAAGTGGAGACGTATAATAGAAATTAGATAATACCAGTAGGTTCTTTAATACTATCATTAGTCTTCTAGTCCAAAAAAAAAAAAAAAAAAGAAAGGAGAGAGAGAGAGAGAGAGAGAGAGAGAGAGAGAGAGAGAGAACTAAAATAATGTCTTAACAAATAGGGCCAAAAGTAAACCTGGGACTGAGAGGCTTGTGAATTCATGTTATTCTTCTACACGATTAATTTCCAGTACACAATTCATTTATTTATTCTTAATACTTGATTTCCTTATTTATCCTAATTTAGTTTGGACTTTGTTTCATCCAATGATCAAATACTCAATTAATCCATTTTGGTCCACTTTAATCAAAGAAGCAAAAAATTGTTACACAATTACTCAAGGAACATATTTGGGTAAAGTTCTTTAGGTGTGGTTTGTTAGGTTCCATCTCACAACAGTGGGTCTAGGGATTAAAAAAAATAATGTTTAAAATTATTTTATTTATTTATTTATTTATTTTCTAGTTAATTAGGGTCTCACAATTGTGAGAGGAATCTAACAAACCATGTACAGCTAAGGAACTTTGCCCAAATGTGTTCAATTACTAAAATTCTTCTATTAATTAGCTATTGATTAAATGTGAGCTTTTAGATGGATTAGCTCTCAAATATTTGTATTAATTGGAGGCTGAATGCAAGATTTATAATTGGAAAATAAAATTTTTAAACTTCGCGAGTGTAAAAAGAATCATATACTACTAAGAAATTGGTAATAGGAATTTAGTTAAGAGTCCTAAAATTCTTCATAGCCATTTATTATAACTCTTTAAGAGATATATATTTTACTAATCCATCATTCAGGTAACCCACCGTGGAGCCCAAAAAAAGAAAGAAAAGAGGGGTTATTACACTAACACCCCTTCAACTATGACCATTTTCAATTGCCCTCAACTATAAAACTCAACAAATTGACCTATCAACTATTTTAACTTTTCACTAACAGACTTTCTGTTAGGTTGTAGTTAAAAAATTGATTACTTTTGTATCATATTACCAATATAAAAGTGTTAACAACATAATATTTTTGTCTCTTCTTTGAGTCGTTGAAATTTTAAGAACAAAATTACCTAAAATTTGGTGTACAACAAAGGGCAATTATTATGCAATAAAGAATATTTTTGTCATAAAATTTCCAATGGCTCCAAGGAGGGACAAATAGATATCATGCTGCTAATAGTTTGTATCACATGTTGCTCACATGATAATAAAAAAATAAAATATAAATTTTAAAAAAAAAAAGAAAAAAAAAAGCGTTCTTTTTTGGGACAGAATTCTAATGGAAGGGGTTTTAGAGAAAAATGCAATAGTTGAGGGGAGTTAGTTTGTCAAGTTTTATAGTTTAGGGGTGTATTTAAAAAAGAGTCATATTTGAACTAAAGTGTGTGTGGACAACGGGCTTCCGCCTCTTTTAGTTGTTTTGTTTGGAAACTTGTTTGATTTTGAATCAAAGGAAGAAAATGGTGGTCTGTTGAAAACAGATACAGAGTCGCCACTTGGTCTTTAAGGAACCAAGAAACCTAAATTTGACTCACCCAAGCGGATAAGGGCACCGGCCCTTCATAACCAAAGAACTTGGTTCGGGGTTTTGGTACGAGAGAGGAAGGAGCCTTTGTCGCGACTAAAACACCCTCAACTCGCCCCGTCTTTCGACGGGCCTCAATTAGCATCCAAATAATCATCTTATACTATGTATGGTTCGGCAATTAATACTATGATAGTATATTACATCACATAAGAAACTTGAAAATGAAAGATCTAAAGATAAAATATCATTCATAAGATCTAAGTCAAATATCATGCAATGTAAAGTGAAAGATCACACAAATAAACCTAGGAAAAATCGTCTAATCACATATCAAGTAATAAAGTTTCCTAATCTAAAGGGGACATGAATGGTTCTTGAAACAAATAATCAAAGAATCAAAGTATGCTTAGCAAGCTAGAATGATGCATGTTAATTTTGAGAAAAGAAGATCTCTCAATCCCTGGGACGGATGAGAAAGGAAGATTAGATCGAGGGGAAGCGTGAACGTGTGATCAAATTCATTTCCTTATAATCTTCTTAGATTAGGAGTTACAAAACCCCAAATCTTGCATGAATGCAATGCATGTATCTAAAATGTGCCAAGGTTGTAGTGTGCTTTGTGTTCATGGATTCCTAGAATGACTTAGAAGTCTAGAATGTGCATGAATGGATGAATGAAATCAACATGGGATATGTACAAATGTAGTATGAAGTACTTCCTAAGATATGAACTAATTTGGAGTGCATATGAGCATCAAATCAAAGAGAGAAAGTAGAAATATGTTTGCTGTGAATAGTGGACAGAAAGTAGTTAGATCTTTGGAAAATTGAAAAGAGGGGTTAGGAATGTTTTCAATGCATGATTTTTTATGGAAATGTTCCTTATTGTGTCTAGAATATAACCCAAAAAGCCAATCTTGAATAACTATCACAGAATGAGAGAAATCATATAAAAAATGAAGGTCACTCAGAAACAGAGTCCGTACCGTCGACTGAAATGTTGAAATATCTTAGAAAATGGAAACTAATGATCTAGAGGCCCATTTTATACAGAAAGTTCCCTAAGACATTGAAGTTTAAGGAAAAAATAATTGTGGACCACCCTTTTTGGAAAAGTTTTCTGGAAAAGAAGTTGGAAGTGGACCTAGCTGCTGTGACAGAAAAGACAGAATGTTTGGAAGGAATGTTTGGGTCCAAATGGACCATTTCCAAGTACTTCCAAGTCAAACCAAAAATCATGGGTGTTCTCCAATGAGTTAGGAAGGCTTTCCAAGTGGCCTTGTATCTAGATGTTGAGTATTGAGTCCTAGAGAAATCTTTGAACTCAACTCACTCACTGTTTTGACTCATTATTTTGAAGATTTTGGAGAAAACAAAGTTTGTTTCTTGAAACCAAAATGAGAGGGATTGAGAGGGGTTTTTGAAATAGGTGTTTTGAAAGTGTATTTTCAATACTCAATCAAGATTATAACCACTTGGAATGCCAACATTTAACTCATCATCAAGAACCTCCAATATTATTGGAGAGATTTATTTTATTTTGAACATAACTTCAATACTTTTCAAGAATACCTTGGAAGTATTGATGTTATGATCATCATCTATCAAACATGTTTTTGAGGTCAAGAGCTACTATCCATAAGGATTCACTCACCCCAAACTTCATGTCATCACTTAGATGATGATGAACTAGTAAGTAAATAAAGAAAATAAAAAAGAAATGAGATTAAGAAGAGATGAACATAATATAAACAAGCAAGTAAATAGATAGCAATCAATAGATGATATTCATGATTTTGGACTTGTAGCTTGGTGTTTCACTCATAGATTTTGACATTTGGACATGGAAGTAGCTTCCTAACTCAAGAATGCTCAAGAATGGTGATTGGGGGTGTTTGGAATGTGAAGTATATGAGAGGTAATGGAAGAAAACAAGATTAAAACTCACTTTCTTTATGGAAAATCAATGGGAGAAGCTCTCTTTCTCTCTTCTAAACCTATCTCTATCTCTCTTCTTCTCTACAACTTTTCAAGCTTTGCACTTGGCCCCCCTAAAATGAAGAGCAATGGAGGGTTTAAATAGGCCAATTTGGGGTGGTTTTGGGGTTTTAAAAGTGTTCCCATTGGTCCCAAACATCTGAAAACATAAAACTATGTCATTTTGGTTTTTAATTAATCAAAATGGACCCCCAAAAATAATTACAAAAACACACTGTTCTGGAGGAGAGTGCCGCGGTGGCAGTGGGCCAGTGCCGCGGCGGCACTGCTCTTCCTTCGTCCAGATAATGCTGTTTAGGCCCCCAGAGGTTCCGGTATTCGCGAAAAGGCCCTACTTCGTCCAAAATTCACAGAAAATGCATATGAACTCCAAACTGAGGTTGTGATATACCGTTGGAAAGGTATTGGAGTCTACTTTACATAAAAAATAGTTCGGGGATAGGTCACTTTGAAAGGTTTTGCGGTATTCACGATAAAAGCCGATTTGATCGCCTTTTTTGCCTTTGGAAATTCATAATAAATTCGTTTTAAATCCGGAAATTATGTGCGATATACCGTTGGAAAGCTATTGACCTCTAGTATCCATGAAAAATATTTGAAAATTATTTCGGCGCCCCGGTTCCAAAGTCAAACTCTGGTCAAACTGGTCAAACTTGGGATTCCCGGGAAGTTCCGGAAACCTCCGGGAGTTCCCGGGAAGCTGATGTTTTCGCTCGATTTTCTTTTGGAACTTGTTTTAACACATTTTCCATGATTTAAAATGATTCCGGTGAATTCGGAAGATTTTGGTCAAACCTGGTCAAACCTGGTCAAACCTTGGTCAAACCGGTCAACGGGGACTTTTCGGGAACTTCCGGGACTTCCGGGGGTCTCTGGGAGCTGACGATTTCATCCGATTTTACTTAAAAACTCATTCTATTGCTTTTCTTATGACATAGCATGTTTTCAGAACTTTAGGACCCAATTTGGGAGTTTTCGGGCTTTCAGGGGCATTTTGGTCATTCTGAGCATTCTGAGAGATAGAGTTGACTTCCGAGAGTCCTTTTGAGTCTTTTACGATCATCGTGAACCACCAAACTATGGGTTTCCTAAATCTGATAGCCGACAAAATGGGGTGTCTACAGTTTGCCCCTCTTTGGCATGAACTTGCGAGGCAACGCATGTCGCAAGCGAGTGCCAAAGCTTTGAAGAGACAGGACTTTTTTGGAGGCTATAGATTTAGGATAAAAAGCATTGCAAAAGATGCAAGGATGCTGAGGTTAGTGTTGGTCGTGCTCCGCGTGAGCTGCCTACGTATCCCAAGGGGAATCAGACCAGGACGTAGTTCAGGGCACAAAGGAATAAATCACACATACACATACACAACAATCAGGCGGATGCTATGCTATATGAAGATATATGCAATGCGTGGACGTGATATGATTTCTTACATGAGTCCTATCATGCCTAGCGTTCTGATCCTAGTATGAGCAGGTGCCGTGGGGTGTGCCACTCCGAGTGGGCTGGTGTTGTGCTAGTGTTCGTGACTGTGATGTAGTGGATGACTCGGATAAGGACATCAAGGTTTAGAGGACTCTGGGTCTAGGAGCAAACTTCTGGAATTACGGGAAGTGTGCTTTACAAGCGAATGGGATTGGATGTGGGGTCTTTGAGGATGACAACTAAAGTTAACCCATAGGTGAGGGAGTTCATGGTAACCGACAGTTTTATAATAACCAAAGTGAGGAGGCTCATAATAAATGGGGTAGCTCATGATAATTGACAGGTGAGATAACCAGAGTGAAGAAGCTCACGATAAGTGAGGAAACTCATGATGACTGACAGGTGAGAAAGCTCATGATAATCAGTGGACACGGATCCTTGAATTGCGAATAGACAGTGCTTGCCCTAGGAATTGGGGTGATTCGACTGCGAGTGATGATTTGGCCGACCCTTATGATGACAAGTCCGGAGAATCGGTTCAGACTTCTGTTATCTTCTGTTGGGGATGGTAGGGGACCCTCTGAGAATCTCACTTCAATTCTTGACCTAGAACCAGGACTCGTCTTTGAATCTCTCACGGTTGATCAAATCTTTCGGCGCTCAATCCACGAGGGCCGGTCGGGGCCTCCGAAAGCTGGTATCTTTTGGTTTCTGTCCTTAGGGGATAATGTAGCGGGGTTCTTGGAGAATCTCTTTCGGCGCTCAATCCAAGAGGGCCGGTCAGGGCCTCCGGGAGCCGGTATCTTTGGGTTTCTGATGTAGGGTTCTCGGAGAATCTCTTTCTATGCTCAATCCAAGAGGGCCGGTCAGGGCCTCCGGGAGCTGGTATCTTTCTACTTCTGTCCTCGGGGGATGATGCGGGGGTTCTCGGGGAATCTTTTTCAGCGCTCAATCCAAGAGGGCCGGTCAGGGCCTCCGGGAGCTGGTATCTTTCTGCTTCTGTCCTCGGGGAAAGATGCGGGGTTCTCGGGGAATCTCTTTCGGTGCTCAATCCAAGATGGTCGGTCAGGGCCTCCGGGAGCTGGTATCTTTCTGCTTCTATCCTCGAGGGATGATGCGGGGTTCTCGGGGAATCTCTTTTGGCGCTCAATCCAAGAGGGCCGGTCAGGGCCTCCGGGAGCTGGTATCTTTCTGCTTCTGTCCTCGGGGGATGATGCGGGGTTCTCGGGGAATCTCTTTCGGCGCTCAATCCAAGAGGGCCGGTCAGGGCCTCCGGGAGCTGGTATCTTTCTGCTTCTGTCCTCGGGGGATGATGCGGGGTTCTCGGGGAATCTCTTTCAGCGCTCAATCCAAGAGGGCCGGTCAGGGCCTCCGGGAGCTAGTATCTTTCTGCTTCTGTCCTCGGGGGATGATGCGGGGTTCTCGGGGAATCTCTTTTTCCTTCTTGACCCAGAACCAGGATCCATCTCTGACTCTCTCTTGGTTGGTCAGATTCTGTAATGCTCAATCCAAAAGAGCCGGTTAGGGCCTTCGGGAGCTGATGGACTCTCTGAGAATCTCTCTTCAATTCTTGACCTAGAACCAGGATCCATCTCTGAATCTCTCGTGGTTGGTCAGAGTCTGTAATGCTCAATCCAAAAGAGCCGGTTAAGGCCTTCGGGAGCTGGAGGTATCATTCTATTTGTGATGAGGGATACGGAGATGGTATGCGGCAGTTAAGGTTTTGATTTTGAAAGAGGAGAGTGATGGGCTTATGTTGCTAGGATGAAAGAAGATCATCAACAGCCACTCATGGACTTATGTTGCAATGAAAAAAGATGAAAGATCAACAGCCACTCATGGACTTATGTTGGTAGGAGAAAGGAAGATCATCAACAGCCACTCATGGACTTATGTTGCATGAAGATAGATGAAAGATCAACAGCCACTCATGGACTTATGTTGCTAGGATGAAAGAAGATCATCAACAGCCACTCATGGACTTATGTTGCATGAAGATAGATGAGAGATCAACAGCCACTCATGGACTTATGTTGCTAGGAGAAAGGAAGATCATCAACAGCCACTCATGGACTTATGTTGCATGAATGAAAGATCAACAACCACTCATGGAATTATGTTGCTAGGAGAAAGGAAGATAATCAACAGCCACTCATGGACTTATGTTGCATGAAGATAAATCAACAGCCACTCATGGACTTATGTTGCTAGGAGAAAGGAAGAACATCAACAGCCACGCATGGACTTATGTTGCATGAACAAAGGAAGGTAATCAACAGCCACTTATGGACTTATGTTGCATGATGGAAGATGAAATATCAACAGCCACTCATGGACTTATGTCGCTAGGAGAAAGGAAGATCATCAACAGCCACGCATGGACTTATGTTGCATGAAGAAAGGAAGGTAATCAACAGCCACTCATGGACTTATGTTGCATGAAGGAAGATGAAAGGTCAACAGCCGGTCATGGACTTATGTTGCAAGGAGATGATGGTCAACTTTCGATGGTTTGGAAAGGGATGAAATTCGCATTTGCCCTAAGTTTGGACGTTTCTCATGCTGATGCCTTAACCAGTGTAGTAATGGTGTTTGGTACTTCTGCTTGTATTGGCATGCTCTTGATTTGAAAATTTTATTAGTCACTATTGACTTACACATTTGAGACTACAACAGACTCAAAAACTCGACAGACACTGACGCACGAGGACGACACATTTGACACCAAAATGAAACAAGCTCGTCTTGTCAAAACTTGATGTGCCTTTGTCAGAAACGATGTACCATTTCTCTTTTGGTGTTCACCCCTCATCTTAACATGGTAGCACTTTGCTGATAAATCTAATTTTTTTTTTTTTTTAAATTCCTCCCTAATGATCTAGTCAATTTTCTACTTCTCCCAGGAAGTGCTTTGAATTAGTGCCTTAGCTTTTAGAGTAAAAGATGCTCTATTTCAAAATTTTCAAAACAACTTGGTAACTTGAAAACTCGCCCTTGGTGTGAAGGGATTGTGTTAGGCAAACAGAGTTTGCCCCTAGTTCGAAGTGTACAAAGTGGGATTCATAAGCAAACGAGGTGGGTAACCGAAGTTTGCCCCTAGTTTGGATGATGGTTTATTGGAGGTTTTGGGCAAACGAGGTAGGTGACCGAAGCTTGCCCCTTGTATGAAGGGTAGATAGTAAAATTCAGGCAAACGAGGCGAGTAGCCGAAGTTTGCCCCTAGTATGGAAGGTGATTTTCTGGCTTGAGGCAAGGACCGTGACTTTAATCTCTCAAATGCTCATAACTTTTGCCTAGGCACCAGTGAGGTGACCTAGCAAGCTCTTTTCTCTCTTTTGTTATTGGTCACTTTGGATTTAGCTCTAATTTTTGCCTAGGCGTCCTTTCAGATTTTCGACCTAGCGAGCCATCCTTCTTTTTCTTTTTTTGAAAGTCTGCCTACGTACCCCCAAGTGGGGATCAGGTCCAACGTAGTTCGGGCCATGGTCGGAAAGAAGCGGGTTGATTTTTAGGTAGGTGGGGGTGACCGAACCGTTGTGGTTGCTACGTATCCCCGAGCGGGAATCAGGTCGAGCGTAGTTCAAGGCATGGCTTGAAGGAAATTGGTTTGATTATGATGGTGTTTTTCAAACCAATCGTCAAAGAAGTTCAAACTTGAGCCACTTATGGTAGCTTTGAATAAAAGGATTCAGTTTTAATCTCCCTTTCTTTTCTTTTTCTTTTTCTTTTTGTTTTGTTTTGAGGATTGATCCTTTTCACTTTCGCCTAGCCAGTCTTTTTAATGTAGTCGATGTTGGAAAAACAGGTTTAAAATGAAAAGTTTAAACGCGCAGCGGAAATAGGTTAAGTTATAAAACTTTTGGTATTCCAGGATCTACTACTCGTCAATTCCATAGATGCGTACAAGGGGGTGCAAGAATTATACCTTAGTGTCTTGAACCCAATTCTAAAACTTTAACTTCCAGCAGCCTCCACTAGATGATCTTCACCCTTATGACTCCTGCGGATGCCTGCCGGAAAGACTAGGGTTGGTGGAAACCCTAATGGAGAGGATAGAGAAGGTTTTGGGGCTCCAAAATAGTTTCTGCAGCTTCTGACGTTCAAAACGACGAACTACTTTTTCCATAACGCAGCTGCCCTATTTATAGATTCCCAGAACCGACCTAACCTTCGATCGATCGAAGGACTTCGATCGATCGAACATTCGATCGATCGAACCTTTCTCGATCGATCGAACCTGATGCCTTCGATCGATCGAACTAGCTTCAATCGATCGAACCTGTCAGGACAGTTTCCTCAAGCGTCTTTCCAAGCATCCTTGCGGAGCTAAGAGTGGGACTTCCTAGGCTCTTTATTGTTGGCTCAGACCAGTTTGTTAATTACCATGACCAAACTCTTTGATCAGCAAACTAACTAACTGGTCAGTTAACGTTTATTCCACTATAAAACGATAACTGAACTCCAACGCAAAAGAACAAATCCGAAGCGATAACTAGACTTGTATGGTGTACTAATGTCCCTCTACCGTCAGCATTCGTAATCATATTCAGGTAGTCGGATAACTGTTACTGTCAACCTGAATCATGGTTACTTCTTGTATTCCTTGAGTCCCATTCACTACTCATGATTACCAAACATGTTGATAACTCTTATCAACAAGACTGCAGTACTCAGTAATCAACTTGGTGACATTCTCAAGGGAATGCTTACTCTGAATCAGAGGGTAGATTCTATCTTGACAATATATGTTCACAACCCTATGGACATGACATACCCAAGATACCCAGGTGTTGATCTTCTATAGACCTCACTGATTGGTAAGTCAAAGTAGTCATATCCATAGTCTGTGCTCATAATCATCTCAAGATTGAGAACACGTACCTTATACAAGTTATGAGTTCCTATTGACTGTTGACAGCCTTAAGTGTCAATAGGAAAGCTCAGGTCCGTCAATGCACTATAAGCACTAGCATATCAACTAAGAGCTACACTCTAGTGATTGAGACTAATCACTCCATCCAATGGTAGTTAATTATGCTACAGTGTAGACCTGATGAGGTGTCCAGTCTCATCATCCACTGTGACATATTCTAAGTATCAAAGAATAGTAATTCGTATCTCACTTGTGTGTATCTCATACACACACGAATTGCTTACTATGATACTTAAGGACAAAAACAATCATCTCATGAAAGAAACATACACAATGAAATGTAAAGCTGATATCCATATATTATAATGCTAATGTCTCATACATAAAGTAATGGTTTGAGGGCACAAACCCAACAAACTCCCACTTGCACTCATAACCATTCAGAACTACATCTAAGACCTAGACTATCTAGATGACGATCAAAGACCTTCTGTGGTAAGGCCTTTGTAAACGGATCAGCAAGATTGTCAGCGGTGGCAATCTTGGTGACAGTCACATCTCCACGTTGAACTATATCTCGGATTAGGTGATATTTTCGCTCTACGTGCTTTCCCTTCCCGTGGTTCCTTGGCTCCTTGGACTGAGCCACTGCCCCACTATTATCGCAGTATAGCGTAATAGGTGACAGCGATGCTGGTACCACCTCGAGTTCCATAAGGAACTTCTTGAGCCAAACAGCTTCCTTTGCGGCTTCACAAGCAGCCACATACTCAGCTTCTGTAGTTGAGTCTGCAATGCATTTCTGCTTAATGCTCCTCCAACTGACAGTACCACCTCCCAAGGTAAAGAGATGACCGGACGTCGACTTTCTCGAATCTTTATCTGACATAAAGTCCGAGTCAGTGTATCCTACTGGAATTAACTCACTACCACCGTACATAAGCATGTAATCTTTAGTCCTTCTCAAGTACTTAAGAATGTGCTTAACGGCTGTCCAGTGCTCTGGACCTGGATTTGACTGATACCTGCTAACCATGCCAACGGCAAAGCAGATATCTGGTCTAGTGCATAACATCGCATACATGAGACTTCCCACTGCCGAGGCATAGGGAATTCCTGCCATGCGATTCCTCTCCTCTTGTGTCTTTGGACACTGGTCCTTGGAGAACACTAAACCATGCCTGAAAGGTAACAAACCTTTCTTCGAATTATCCATTGAAAACCTAGTTAGCACTTTCTCGATATAACCAGCTTGAGATAATCCCATTATCTTTCGCTTGCGATCCCGAAAGAGCTTTATCCCAAGAATATAGCTCGCCTCTCCTAGATCCTTCATATCGAAAGTATTAGCTAGCCAAACCTTGACCGTTGACAGCGCCGCTACATCATTTCCAATGAGTAGAATGTCGTCAACGTAAAGCACAAGAAAAGCCACCACTTTTCCTTCACATTTCTTGTATACACAAGGTTCATCCAGATTCTGTATGAAACCAAACGACTTGACTGCTTGGTCAAATCGGATGTTCCAACTTCTGGATGCCTGCTTAAGCCCATAAATGGACTTTTGCAACTTGCATACCAAGTTACCTTTCCGACCAGCTATGAACCCTTCTGGTTGTTGCATATAGATGTCCTCCTCAAGATTGCCATTCAAGAATGCAGTCTTGACGTCCATCTGCCAGATCTCAAAATCTAGGCATGCAGCAATAGATAAGAGTATTCTGATGGACTTGAGCATGGCTACCGGCGAGAAGGTTTCCTCATAATCAATGCCCTCCCTCTGAGTATAACCTTTCGCTACAAGCCTAGCCTTAAAGGTCTCAACTTTTCCATCAGATCCTCTTTTCCTCTTGTAGACCCACTTGTAGCCAATGGGTTTAATATTGGCTGGAAGCTCTACAAGATCCCAGACCTGATTAGAATCCATAGATTCCAATTCAGCCTTTATAGCTTTAATCCAATGAGCCGAGTCTACATCATCCATTGCCTCTTCGTATGTGGCAGGATCAGATTCAGATTCTATGGAGACAGCTTCAAAAACTTCTCCTAAGAACATGTATCTATCAGGCTGGCTGATAATCCTCCCACTACGACGAGGTACCGGTGCAGAAATGGGTGAAGAAGTGGTATTTTCTTGATCTATATCGTTATCAACTACGGGTTGGACTGAGGGCTCTCCTTCTATCTCTCTAAGATCTATCCTTCCCTTAGATTTATGGTTCATGATATAGTCATCCTCCAAGAAAACAGCATTCGTACTAACAAACACTTTCTGTTCCCTTGGATCATAAAAATACCATCCATAAGTACCCTTTGGATAACCCACAAAGTAACATACTTCCAATCTAGAATCCAATTTGCTCATCTTTCCTTTCAGCACATGTGCCGGACACCCCCATATCCGGAGATGTTGCAAAGAAGGCTTGCGCCCAATCCACATCTCTCGTGGTGTCCTTGGAACAGATTTGCTTGGTACTAGATTTAGTATGTAAGCAGCGGTTTCCAAAGCATAACCCCAAAGGAATAATGGCAACTCAGAATAACTCATCATCGACCTAGTCATGTCTAAAAGAGTCCGATTCCTTCTCTCCGCCACACCATTTTGCTGAGGCGTACCAGGTGCAGTCAACTGTGACAGAATCCCATTCTGTACGAGGTGATCAATAAACTCATTAGAGAGGTACTCGCCACCTCGATCAGATCGAATGGCCTTGATATGTGTGCCCAATTGCTTCTCCACTTCAGCCTTAAACTCTTTGAACTTTTCAAAGGCTTCAGACTTGTGCTGCATTAGGTACACATATCCATACCTAGAGTGGTCATCGGTAAATGTTATGAAATACTCATAACCACCCCTTGCTCTAATATTTATTGGTCCACACACATCAGTATGAACTAATTCCAACAATGCATTGGTCCTGTTGCCCTTTGCAGGAAAGGGCCTTTTGGTCATCTTACTCTCCAAACAAGACTCGCAGACTTCCATTGGTTCGAGAACCAAATCGCCTAAGACCCCTTCTTTGACTAGTCTGCCAATCCTATTCAGATTGATATGGCCAAGCCTCATATGCCAAAGCCTTGTTGGATTAGTGGAAGGTTCCTTTCTTTTAGATGGTACAGTAACCACTGAGTTATTAAGTTCCATGCAAGAGTCTTTAGAAATATTGGGAGTAATCACATACAAACCATTTGATTTAACACCAGAACATATAAAAGAACTATTTCTTTTAATCACAACTTCAGTTCCAAAATAAAAAGAATAACCATTATTCGATAAATTAGAAACTGAAATTAAATTACGTCTCATTGAAGGGATGTAAAGTACATCTGATAAAATCAAAATTTTATTGTCTAGAAATTCTAAAACTACGACTCCTATAGCAACCGCAGAAACAGTTGCGCTAGAACCTAGAGTAAGTACGATTTTCCCATCACTGCACCTCCTGGTTGATCTGAACCCCTGCAATGAATTACAGATATGGTTAGTCGCACCAGAATCAATGCACCAAGTGTTTGAAGTATCCGTTATAAAACTTACTTCAATCACATGTGATTCAATCATACCTTGAACTCTTGTAGCTAAGAATTCTGGACAGTTCCTCTTCCAGTGGCCCTTCTCACCGCATTGGAAACACTTTCCTTTGCCTTGGCCACCCACCTTCCCTTTGCCCTTACCTTTTCCCTTAGATTTTGCAATCTTAGGGACTGGTCCAACACTTGAACCACCAGTGCTAGCTTTCTTCTTCCCTTTCTTTCCTTTCGGCACAGATCGGGAAGAGGAAGCGCTTTTCTCAACGTTCAAAACGTTGACCCCAGGTTTGATCACCCCTTCCGCTGCCAAAAGAGAACTCATCAATTCGCTCATTGAAAAATTCATTTGATTCATATTATAGTTAAGTTTAAATTGAGCGAATGAAGGCGACAGCGAATTAAGGATCATATCAAATTGGGTCTGTGCATCGATGTTGGCACCTAGGGTCTCCAGCTCGTTTAAATAACCAATCATTTTTAAAACACGTTCCTTGACTGGAGTCCCTTCCGACATCTTTGCACTCATTATCTTTTGCATGGCTACCTGTCTGGCAGGCCTGCCATGCTCCCCAAACATCTTTTTCAGGGATGTGATAATGTCACTGGCAGAATCGTTCGATTGGAATTGATGTTGCAACACACCAGCCATTGAGGCCAGAATGTAGCAACGAGCCATTCCATTCGACTTCTTCCATTTGTCAAACTCGCGTCTGGCAGCTGCCGAAGCATTTACCGCGGGTTCTTCAGGGCTTGGGGTGGTGAGGACATATATGTGATCCTCCGCAGTTAATACGATGTCAAGGTTACGTTTCCATTCAGTGTAGTTATTTCCAGTTAACTTGTTTTGAGTGAGTATGGTGGCAAGTGGACTAAATGCAGATCCAGACATTATGATTACTGAAAATCAAACAAACAAAATAAATATGGATATCAGAATTGACAGTTTGAAATAAAAGAATCCTTTAAAAAAAGCTTATTTTAAAACAAAGTCGCCGGAATATCGAAACGAAAGAATAAAGCCTCCGTGTGGTGGTCAATGTTCGATCTTTCGATTAATCATGACTTGTCCGCTATGCAACTCTTGCAAAACAAGTTATGACTCCCGAACCTATTTGATCTCTAAGTTTCTGAATAATGCCCCGTGTGGGATCCCTTATCCATAGCTTAGCTAGTGTGTACCATTAACTAGGATCCAATCACAACCGTCTCAAGTAGTGCCTCCGTGTGGTGGTCACCCTCTAACACGTCTGATTGATCCTATCCATAGGAAGTTCACATCTAGTAACCAATGAGCAGTGTACCCTCCGTATGGAATGATCACCCCTGGCGAGGTGACACAGAATACACTACTCATCTTACAATGAACCGTTAATGGAAGATCGTGGGTGTTATTTGATAAGACCCTCTCCCACTAGATTTAGTAAATTAAGGATTTTGCTTTTGAAAAATGTTTCCACACATTACCCATAAACATCCAATGTTTACTAATGTGTTGAAAACGGTTTTTGAATTTTATTTTAGAAAACTTGTTTTAAGTGCATGCAACAATGTATTATACGCCAATCACAAAACAAGCACATAAAACAAAAAACTAAAATGAAATATAGGCATTCAAACAATGCCTCTATCTCCCATGGCTCTATTTCCATAGAACCACCTTCTTGGTTTGGTCGCCTCCGGCTCCATCTTTATGGACAACGGCTCCTTGCTCCATCTTCATGGAATTTCTAATTCTATTACATTGGACCTATGCTTCTTTTGAAGCTTACAATTTATCTAGAAAAAGGAAATAGCAAAAGAGAAATAAAAGGCTAGGGAAACCGGTGCGACTTTCCTTTTCGTAGGATTGAAGCCGCAGCGCCCTTTACATACGCCTTAAAACCAAACCATTAATAAATTACAACATGCACCAATCTCAAACAATTTAAATATAAATATTTAAACGACTAGGTGCCATGGGAGATAGCGACTAATTTTGCTGCAAAAGGGTTAGTCGTACACGCATCCACACATACATAACAAATATATGTAACTATTGGAACACTTAATTGATTCACACAGTATATAAACACTTTACATACTGAATTAGAACTTAAAACAGCATCTTAGTTCTCTGTCACAGTTCGATCGATCGAAGACCGTTCGATCGCTCGAACCTTCGATCGATTGAACACTCTTCAATCGCTTGAACATTCTGTTTCACAGAATGATTTAAAAATTTTACAGAAATAATTTAAAATTAAAGTATAATTTAAAAAAAAACTTTACAACTGTGAACAGAACACCTGGACAGAGAAACTGTCTCGATCGATCGAACACTATTCGATCGATCGAACACCAGAAGGCTTCGATCGATCGAAACTAGTTCGATCGATTGAGAACAGAATGTTTGATCGATCGAAACAAGTTCGATCGATCGAACCCACCTTGCATCCTATGCAATCACAGTTTTGTATTCTGCTGCGATAACACTGCAGAAACAGATCTGTGACGATGCAGTTTCAAAAACTGTTCTAAAATCAACATGCAAATCAAAACTAGGGTTCCAAAAACGCATCTATAGATCCAAACGAGCGTGGCTCTGATACCAATTGTTGGAAAAACAGGTTTAAAATGAAAAGTTTAAACGCGCAGCGGAAATAGGTTAAGTTATAAAACTTTTGGTATTCCAGGATCTACTACTCGTCAATTCCATAGATGCGTACAAGGGGGTGCAAGAATTATACCTTAGTGTCTTGAACCCAATTCTGAAACTTTAACTTCTAGCAGCCTCCACTAGATGATCTTCACCCTTATGACTCCTGCGGATGCCTGCCGGAAAGACTAGGGTTGGTGGAAACCCTAATGGAGAGGATAGAGAAGGTTTTGGGGCTCCAAAACAGTTTCTGCAGCTTCTGACGTTCAAAACGACGAACTACTTTTTCCAGAACGCAGCTGCCCTATTTATAGATTCCCAGAACCGACCTAACCTTCGATCGATCGAAGGACTTCGATCGATCGAACATTCGATCGATCGAACCTTCCTCGATCGATCGAACCTGATGCCTTCGATCGATCGAACTAGCTTCAATCGATCGAACCTGTCAGGACAGTTTCCTCAAGCGTCTTTCCAAGCATCCTTGCGGAGCTAAGAGTGGGACCTCCTAGGCTCTTTATTGTTGGCTCAGACCAGTTTGTTAATTACCATGACCAAACTCTTTGATCAGCAAACTAACTAACTGGTCAGTTAACGTTTATTCCACTATAAAACGATAACTGAACTCCAACGCAAAAGAACAAATCCGAAGCGATAACTAGACTTGTATGGTGTACTAATGTCCCTCTACCGTCAGCATTCGTAATCATATTCAGGTAGTCGGATAACTGTTACTGTCAACCTGAATCATGATTACTTCTTGTATTCCTTGAGTCCCATTCACTACTCATGATTACCAAACATGTTGATAACTCTTATCAACAAGACTGCAGTACTCAGTAATCAACTTGGTGACATTCTCAAGGGAATGCTTACTCTGAATCAGAGGGTAGATTCTATCTTGACAATATATGTTCCAACCCTATGGACATGACATACCCAAGATACCCAGGTGTTGATCTTCTATAGACCTCACTGATTGGTAAGTCAAAGCAGTCATATCCATAGTCTGTGTTCATAATCATCTCAAGATTGAGAACACGTACCTTATACAAGTTATGAGTTCCTATTGACTGTTGACAGCCTTAAGCGTCAATAGGAAAGCTCAGGTCCGTCAATGCACTATAAGCACTAGCATATCAACTAAGAGCTACACTCTAGTGATTGAGACTAATCACTCCATCCAATGGTAGTTAATTATGCTACAGTGTAGACCTGATGAGGTATCCAGTCTCATCATCCACTGTGACATATTCTAAGTATCAAAGAATAGTAATTCGTATCTCACTTGTGTGTATCTCATACACACACGAATTGCTTACTATGATACTTAAGGACAAAAACAATCATCTCATGAAAGAAACATACACAATGAAATGTAAAGCTGATATCCATATATTATAATGCTAATGTCTCATACATAAAGTAATGGTTTGAGGGCACAAACCCAACAGTCGATTCTTGTGAGATCTTTCAATTGCAATCTCAGAATTCCAGAATGTGCATGTCAGCTTTCGGAATTTATTTGTGGTTATTCTGTGCCTTTTGAATTGTGATCTTGGCACGTTCTTAAGATGTATCTTGAAGCGTATGATTTTCTCATTTGTTTCATCAAAATTTTCTCCAACATTTTGACTGGCTAGGGTCAGATTTTGGAAATCAACACCTTTTTCAGCTCTAACTTTTGCCTAGGTGCCCTTTCGGGTTTTCAACCTAGCGAGCTTTTTCTTTTCTTTTCTTTTCTCTTTTTTTTTTGTTTTTGAAAGTGGAGATGAAACTTACTAAAATGCTCGGCTACCATCAAGGGCTAAGTTTGCATTGCTTTCAATCGGACAGATTGCATGGCTCCCAATTGGATTGGGCTTAAGGCTTCGAAATGGTGGGAAAGGGTGTTGGGCAAGCCCCAAGTCAGTTCCAAGCATGTCTTTTCAAGATTGAGGCAAGAGAATCTTTAAATTCTTAAAGTAAGACTATTCAATTCTCAGCTCTTCATCAGTGTCAGCGTGAAATCGACTTTAACCTTTCAGTATTTTTTTTGTTTTATTGTAGAAAAATTATTAGCAGAGTAATATCCATGGTAATTTGAAAAGTGACACTTCAGTTTAGTGATTCATGTATTTATGACTAGGCACCTCAGATTAAGCAAAATGAGATTTCATTCCATCAATAGAGAAGGTTTACAGACTCATTAACAACTCGATGACAGACGGACTCGACCACAAGACTAAACTTGAAATAAACAAAACACACAACAGACTCGACTGGATTCGACCCGGTCTCAAATGGAATGTCACAGTGACTCACTTATTTTTTTATTTCTTTTTCTAAAGAGCATCTTCATTTGGTTTTCTAGCAAGAGTCCCAAACACCATCACTTCACCAGCACAGGTTCAACATTCATGGGCCTCGGCTAAGAGGATCATTCGAACTGATAGGTCAAGGGTTGGTCCAGACCGAGGTAGTGGATTGGATTGGGGTGCGGCGCATCATCTAAGAGATCCTGAATTGAGTGACGGAGCCTCTTACAGTTGTCGATCTCATGGCCTTGGTATTGGTGGTAATCACAATACTTGGATTCATTGTACCCAGGAGGTGGGTGATTAGGAGGCTTACTTGGCTCCAAAGGTACAAGGCGGCCCTTTTGAACAAGGTGACTGAGAGCGGAGGATAAGCTCATGTCAAGTGGTGTGAAGACTCTTTGGTTTCCTTTCTTGTGCCTCTTACTGCAGTCATTTTTGGCTTGATGATGGGCTCAAGGCATTGACATCTAAGCTCTCTTGATCTTCACTAAAGGTATGGGGTCTCTTCTCCTTTTTCAGTGACCCAGCTCCATTGATCTTGCCTTCACAGACAGCATCCTCGATTCTAGTCCCAACCTCAAACAACTCTTCAAATGTTGAGATGGACTGGTAGAATAGTTTTTCATGATATACTGGTTGCAGGTTCTTGACCAGCATACGTACTTGCTCTTTCTCCACAGGCCTGTGGATCATTTGGGCTACTTTATTCCTCCATCTACTCAAGAATGCAGCGAAGGACTCATTGAAATTCTGCCTGGTAGTTTCCAAATCTCGGATGGTGACATCAAGCTCTTGGTTGTAGGAGTAGTGATCAATGAAAGTTCTAGCAACATCTTCCCAAACTCGGGTCTTGGAAGTTTCAAGGGTTAGGAACCAGGATAGTGCGGCTTTCTGGAGGGTTTGAGGGAACAGCATAGCTATGTGCTCATGGGTGCAGCCCATTGACTGGAAAATGCTCATACAAAACTTCACGTGGCTTTTCGAATTTCCAGTTCCGTCAAAACGGTCAATTTCAGGCATCTTGAAGTTCTCGGGTAGCCTCACCTTGTTGGGCTCAAACAAATCCTTCCAGATCTAACATGTAATCGTCGACCCCCTTACTCTTCCTTAGTATGTTCTCAAGCTTGTCGACCTTGTCCATTTTCTCTTGGAGCTTTTTCTCATATGCAGGCAGCGGGACCCCTTGAAACCATTCTTCTTTTCCATTATTTTCAGGAGGCGGTCCAAATCCAAGTGGTGGTGGTGGCATGAACCCAGGTGGGTACTGTGGCTGCTGTCGCCGGAACTCTTCCATAAATTTTAGAACTTGAGTCAGCCGATCTGACTGTTCAGTGACCTTGGCTTCCAAAGTTTCTGGATTCATGTTGAATTTTCTCGGCGGACTGATTCTAACCAAATGACTGCTCGAACTTCTGACCCAGGATGGGGATCTCAGAGGCTGACTTTGGGAATCTATAATGACCTATAGATTCGAGAGGAGTGTATCAGATTCTGATAGTGATGACTTAGAGAGACAATGACAGTGATGTTAAGGAAGGTGGACCGGCTTATGTACAGACTGACTGAGGTAGTGTGCGCAGACTGATGAGAATGGTGCATGCACATGAGACAAGCATGCGGATGCAAGCCCTAATCTATATAATGCTCCTATTTCTAACAGATAGCAGTTAAACAAATAAGGTCCTAGCCATACAGAGTGTGCTACCCTTACTTTCCAGTATGATCACCAAGGGATAACAGGGATTTCTGGGATACTTTGGGAATTTTGGACAGAGTTTCTGGGAGAAATAGGGATTTGAAAGATTCGGAGAAATTTCTAGAAGTCATTTGAGTTTCTAGGAGAAATAGGAATTTCTGGTTGATTTGGACTGAGCTTCTAGGAGAAATTGGTATTTTGGGCATTTCTGAGAAATGTGGATAGAGTTTCTAGGAGAAACAAGTATTATGGGTATTTATGGGAAATTTGGATAGAGTTTCTAGGAGAAACAAGTATTCTGGGCATTTCTGGGTGATTTGGGTAGAGTTTTTAGGAGGAACAAGTACTATGGGTATTTATGGGAAATTTGGATAGAGTTTCTGGAAGAAACTAGTAGATCCGGGAAGATAGGACAAAGTTCCTTGGAGGAATTGGCATATCTGGGAGATTTAGACAGAGTTTCTGGGAAGAACTGGTTAATATGGTTATATCTAGGATATCTGGACAGAATTTCTGGGAGAAGCTGGTTAATGTGGTTATATCTGGGATATCTGGACAGAGTTTCTGGGAGAAACTGGTTAATATGGTTATATCTAGGATATCTGGACAGAGTTTCTGGGAGAAACTGGTTAATGTGGTTATATCTGGGATATCTGGACAGAGTTTCTGGAAGAAATTGGTTAATATGGTGATAGTGATCATACTGTCTAGCAGGTTTTCATACTCCTATGTCTTAGGACCAACAAACAAGATTTGCGGTGCATATCTTTGTGTGCATGGAGCAGACATCTTTGTCATGGTGCCTAGGCAGGTCAACTCAATGTGATCACATGTGAGTGATTGCCTTGGGGATCATAAGAAAGAGGTTCTGCCTTATGCCACATAAGCATCTACACCGCGCAGGTAATCCCACCAGGGCATACAACAGTTATATCACATTGTCCTATCTGAAAGATAAATCAACAGCCCTATGAAAGGTTCTGCAGGAATCTATATGCAAAGGCTGGGTTTAGTCAAAGAGGGTCCGTTGACGAGAGTTCCAATATACCGTCAGGGAGACAGTACGGAGGTTTTTACTCTTTTTGATATACCTTGGAAGGTACAGTATCAACAGTGACTTGTGCCCTGGCACAGCAAGACCTGAACAATGTCAGCGCCGCGTTTCAGACACAGTCGGAGGGGGGGAAATGCAAGAGTGCAATGCAGTGAACCAGACACAGTAAAAAGATGATTTTAAGGATGCTTCTTATGAGTCAAACCTCTGTATTATTTTGTTTTGAAAATAAAAATCCCCAGCAGAGTCGCCAGATTGTGGACACCGGGCTTCCGCCTCTTTTAGTTGTTTTGTTTGGAAACTTGCTTGATTTTGAATCAAAGGAAGAAAATGGTGGTCTGTTGAAAACAGATACAGAGTCGCCACTTGGTCTTTAAGGAACCAAGAAACCTAAATTTGACTCACCCAAGCGGATAAGGGCACCGGCCCTTCATAACCAAAGAACTTGGTTCGGGGTTTTGGTACGAGAGAGGAAGGAGCCTTTGTCGCGACTAAAACACCCTCAACTCGCCCCGTCTTTCGACGGACCTCAATTAGCATCCAAATAATCATCTTATACTATGTATGGTTCGGCAATTAATACTATGATAGTATATTACATCACATAAGAAACTTGAAAATGAAAGATCTAAAGATAAAATATCATTCATAAGATCTAAGTCAAATATCATGCAATGTAAAGTGAAAGATCACACAAATAAACCTAGGAAAAATCGTCTAATCACATATCAAGTAATAAAGTTTTCCTAATCTAAAGGGGACATGAATGGTTCTTGAAACAAATAATCAAAGAATCAAAGTATGCTTAGCAAGCTAGAATGATGCATGTTAATTTTGAGAAAAGAAGATCTCTCAATCCCCGGGACGGATGAGAAAGGAAGATTAGATCGAGGGGAAGCGTGAACGTGTGATCAAATTCATTTCCTTATAATCTTCTTAGATTAGGAGTTACAAAACCCCAAATCTTGCATGAATGCAATGCATGTATGTAAAATGTGCCAAGGTTGTAGTGTGCTTTGTGTTCATGGATTCCTAGAATGACTTAGAAGTCTAGAATGTGCATGAATGGATGAATGAAATCAACATGGGATATGTACAAATGTAGTATGAAGTACTTCCTAAGATATGAACTAATTTGGAGTGCATATGAGCATCAAATCAAAGAGAGAAAGTAGAAATATGTTTGCTGTGAATAGTGGACAGAACAGTAGTTAGATCTTTGGAAAATTGAAAAGAGGGGTTAGGAATGTTTTCAATGCATGATTTTTTTATGGAGATGTTCCTTATTGTGTCTAGAATATAACCCAAAAAGCCAATCTTGAATAACTATCACAGAATGAGAGAAATCATATAAACAATGAAGGTCACTCAGAAACAGAGTCCTTACCGTTGACTGAAATGTTGAAAAATCTTAGAAAATGGAAACTAATGATCTAGAGGCCCATTTTATACAGAAAGTTCCCTAAGACATTGAAGTTTAAGGGAAAAATAATTTTGGACCACCCTTTTTGGAAAAGTTTTCTGGAAAAGAAGTTGGAAGTGGACCTAGCTGCTGTGACAGAAAAGACAGAATGTTTGGAAGGAATGTTTGGGTCCAAATGGACCATTTCCAAGTACTTCCAAGTCAAACCAAAAATCATGGGTGTTCTCCAATGAGTTAGGAAGGCTTTCCAAGTGGCCTTGCATCTATATGTTGAGTATTGAGTCCTAGAGAAATCTTTGAACTCAACTCACTCACTGTTTTGACTCATTATTTTGAAGATTTTGGAGAAAACAAAGTTTGTTTCTTGAAACCAAAATGAGAGGGATTGAGAGGGGTTTTGAAATAGGTGTTTTGAAAGTGTATTTTCAATACTCAATCAAGATTATAACCACTTGGAATGCCAACATTTAACTCATAATCAAGATTATAACCACTTGGAACCTCCACTATTTTTGGAGAGATTTATTTTATTTTGAACATAACTTCAATACTTTTCAAGAATACCTTGGAAGTATTGAGGTTATGATCATCATCTATCAAACATGTTTTTGAGGTCAAGAGCTACTATCCATAAGGATTCACTCACCCCAAACTTCATGTCATCACTTAGATGATGATGAACTAGTAAGTAAATAAAGAAAATAAAAAAGAAATGAGATTAAGAAGAGATGAACATAATATAAACAAGCAAGTAAATAGATAGCAATCAATAGATGATATTCATGATTTTGGACTTGTAGCTTGGTGTTTCACTCATAGATTTTGACATTTGGACATGGAAGTAGCTTCCTAACTCAAGAATGCTCAAGAATGGTGATTGGGGGTGTTTGGAATGTGAAGTATATGAGAGGTAATGGAAGAAAACAAGATTAAAACTCACTTTCTTTATGGAAAATCAATGGGAGAAGCTCCCTTTCTCTCTTCTAAACCTATCTCTATCTCTCTTCTTCTCTACAACTTTTCAAGCTTTGCACTTGGCCCCCCTAAAATGAAGAGCAATGGAGGGTTTAAATAGGCCAATTTGGGGTGGTTTTGGGGTTTTAAAAGTGTTCCCATTTGTCCCAAACATCTGAAAACATAAAACTATGTCATTTTGGTTTTTAATTAATCAAAATGGACCCCCAAAAATAATTACAAAAACACACTGTTCTCGAGGAGAGTGCCGCGGCGGCACTGGGCCAGTGCCGCGGCGGCAGTGGGCCAGTGCCGCGGCGGCACTGCTCTTCCTTCGTCCAGATAATGCTGTTTAGGCCCCCAGAGGTTCCGGTATTCGCGAAAAGGCCCTATTTCGTCCAAAATTCACAGAAAATGCATATGAACTCCAAACTGAGGTTGTGATATACCGTTAGAAAGGTATTGGAGTCTACTTTACATAAAAAATAGTTCGGAGATAGGTCACTTTGAAAAGTTTTGCGGTATTCACGATAAAAGCCGATTTGATCGCCTTTTTTGCCTTTGAAAATTCATAATAAATTCGTTTTAAATCCGGAAATTATGTGCGATATACCGTTGGAAAGCTATTGACCTCTAGTATCCATGAAAAATATTTGAAAATTGTTTCGGCGCCCCGGTTCCAAAGTCAAACTCTGGTCAAACTGGTCAAACCTGGGATTCCCGGGAAGTTCCGGAAACCTCCGGGAGTTCCCGGGAGCTGATATTTTCGCTCGATTTTCTTTTGGAACTTGTTTTAACACATTTTCCATGATTTAAAATGATTCCGGTGAATTCGGACGATTTTGGTCAAACATGGTCAAACCTGGTCAAACCTTGGTCAAACAGGTCAACGGGGACTTTTCGGGAACTTCCGGGACTTCCGGGGGTCTCTGGGAGCTGATGATTTCATCCAATTTTACTTAAAAACTCATTTTATTGCTTTTCTTATGACATAGCATGTTTTCAGAACTTTAGGACCCAATTTGGGAGTTTTCGGGCTTTCAGGGGCATTTTGGTCATTCTGAGCATTCTGAGAGATAGAGTTGACTTCCGAGAGTCCTTTTGAGTCTTTTACGATCATCGTGAACCACCAAACTATGGGTTTCCTAAATCTGATAGCCGACAAAATGGGGTGTCTACAGTGTGATTGACTTTTTTCTTTTCTTTTTTTATTTTTATTTTTTATTTGTAAATTCCGATGGGAACTTGAGTTGTTTGGAAGGAGTTATAATACACAATAGGATTAATGTCGAATACCATTAATATTAAGGAGTTGTAAAATTGTAGGGATTGTATATAACATGATATATCCAAAGCAAAAAAATTAAAAGTTAGGATTATCATGGACGGACCCCAAAAAAAAAATGGTATACTAAAGTTGTTAAAACTCTAAGACAATTACTTAAGTGAAAGTGCACCGATTGATAAAAGTGTAAACCACTTATGGGCATCGGTAATTATCAGTTGCTTTATATCTAAAATAATAAAACCGTCCCACAAATGAATTTACCAAAATAACCACTACGATCTAGATTTGTAATATTTGTTGATCTATCTCTACACATAAACATACACATAACAAACAAATATACATATACATATAATATATACAAAAAGAGGTTACCAAAAAAAAAAAAAGTCCAAGAAAAAGAAGAAAAAAAAAAAAACCCAATGGATTTAATTTATTCTAGAGTCCAACAAAAAGAAAGTTGATCTATGAGGCACACAAACATACACATAACATACAAATATGCATACATATATAATATATACAAAAAGAGGTTTTAAAAATAAGAAAATTAAAAAAAAAGAGTTCAACAAAACGAAAAAAAACCCAATAGATTTAGTTTATTCTAGAGTCCAAAAAGAAAAAACCAATCAAACACATAGATGTTGTTATTAAGTTGTAGGACTCTTATGATATGGACACACTACAAATAAAAAAGTGGTATACTAAACTTTTAAAACTCTAAATTCTAAGAAAAATAGTTAAGTAAAAGTGCACCGATTGATAAAAGTGTAAAACACTTATACACATTGGTACATTTATATATATTATAGATATAAATATAGATATAGATATAGATATAGATATATATATTTACATATATAGGTGCACAAACCTTAGTTTATATGGGTACTAAGGCCCATATTATTTCCTACTATTAAAATAGAGCAATGACACACACACACACACAATTCAACACATTTTTTTACACCCAATAATCTTGGACCTTGATTCCAGTGAACCCCATGTAAATTCCACACGGGAGCACATGAGGTCCACTGGAATCAAGAGTCAGGATTGTTGTGTCTAGAATTATGTGTGTGTGTGTGTGCGCACCATTATCGATTAAAATAATACCTTGTCCATGAGTTGTGGGAGAGTTCGTGTGGATTGTTGGATTTGTAGGTTCTACGTGGGCCTCATTGTGATCAACGGTTCACATAAATTTGTCACACATGTGATGAGCTCATGGACTAATTTTTCAAATTTTTTGTGGTGAAAATTGTGAAGAACCCAAGAATTTTTGTCTCTACTAGAATTTTTTTTTTTTTTTTTGAAAACCTCTAATAGAATATTCCAAGAATTTTTGTCTCTACTAGAATTTTTTTATTTTTATTTTTTGAAAACCTCTAATAGAATATTTTTAACGCGCTTTTCACACCACTTTTTTTTTAACCAAAGAAATCACATTAGGAATGAAGATCCTGAACAATAAGATCGTGGAAATGGAAGGGAATCTCCTCCATCCACAGTTCAAACATGAAGAACTTCTCAGAAATTGCATCCTCGCTAGCATCTCTAGCCAAAGAATGTGCACCGACATTGCCTTCTCTCAAAGTATGAGAACATGTGCAGCCCAAAGCACCAAGCAATCTGTGGATGGCAGCAAGAAGGTGCCTACATGGAGCAAAATCAAAAGACTCAGACCTTCGAAAACTACAAATTTAGGTATAATATTTCAATAATGCTTGGGGCACCAAAGACCACAAAAAACTTCCACAAAATGAGTGAAAAGTCTACTTGACATAATAAGTGGAAGTCTACTTGTGGTTAGTTGTTGGTGGGCCCTATTATGCCAAGTAGACTTTTCATTCATTTTGTGGAAGTTTTTTGTGGCCTTTGGTGCCCCAAGGCCCAAGCATTATTGATAATATTTTTAGGCTTTTTAGGAATAGAACCCCCTTATATTGCATGTTTTTTTAACCCCAGTTGAGTGTGTAAAAATAGTTTGAGTATTGTTATGCTTCCCAAATACTTCACAAATACATGTGGTACTGGTCACCTTATTTGGGTTGAGGATTTTGAAGTGATCCCACAATTATTTCCGATGGTTCTACTACCAAATGTATTTGGGATACAAAATTTGAAAAACATAACATTACTCTCAAATCCGTCACACACGCGGGCTCGTGGAATAATTTATCTGAGTTTTGTTGGTGGAAATTGCCAAGAACTTAAGAATTTTTGTCCCTACTAGAATACTCTCCTAACGAGATTTTCACACTTTATTTTTTTTGTTTATGTTTTTTTAAACCAAAGAAATCACAAATGAAGTTCCTGAACAACAAGATCGACGTTAAGTTCTAAACCACCAGCACCAGGGGCACGAGCAGGCCGAGAAGGGGACCCAGCAGCAGCAGCGACCTCGAGACTTCCTTTAGCGGATGCACTGACGCGCTTTTGCACATTGTATATAACATAAAAGGACGATAATGATGCCATCTTCAACCATATTCAAATTGGAAAAAATCACTTATCTAAGTTCTGAATCAACTCGAATTACTGACTAAGTTTTCTGAAGAGCTTCGAATTGCAGTGATGTCTACACTCCGTAATTACTTGATCGTTCCCAAGCGTGCCTTTCTGATCTCAGGTAACAATTAGTATTTTTCAGGATTAAATACATTTTACACCCTTATAGTTTGGTCCTTGTGTAATTTTGGTCCCTCAACTTTCGATTTGGTCAATTTAATCCTCAAACTTCTAAAATTGTAGTAATCTCATCCAACCGTCCAAATCTGTTAGCAAATCTCAGTACAGAAGCTTCTCACGTGCATCTCACATGCGGTCACGGAAATCCACTACTTTCCCGCCCAATGTTCCCATCCCACCTCCCATTCTCTGAACAACATAAACCCTAATTCCCCATTACTGTCGAAAATACAATCAGCCTTCAACAGAAATTGAGAACGACCATGACTATTCAGAGAAGCTGGTGGAATTATGTGGGAGGCAGTGAACCAAATTATGGTAACTATTTATGCTATATATATAATTTAAAAAAAATAAAAAAACTTAAAACACATCTATACTGCTTCGTTTGAGGCTAAAATGGACCAAAATTGTATTTTTTTTTTTTTACTTGGTCTGAAAAGTATGCATGTGTTACCCATCGGTGAGCACAGGTTATGTGTTAGCCATTTTTGGGGGATTTTGATGTTTATGTATTTCGAATTCTGTCTAGATTTTGCACTTATGTAATATCTTTTAATTTATTTATTTTTATTTTTTCTAGAAAAACAGGTTTTGACCCATGTTAATTTTGTGACTTAGCTATGATATGAATTGGTTCATGTGGCTTATGGATGATTTATTTCAGTGTGGGATTTTGGCTCTGTTTTAGAGAGGGATTTTGTTTTGGCTTATAAAATGGGGTTCAATTACAGGTATACGGCCTTACAGGGCACTATGTGGTTTGTTTGTCATTCAAATGGGAATTTGGGACAAATACAAATGCTAAAGGACATCATTTTCAATTTGGACAAATTGAAGTCATATTCATGGATTTAGAAGCAATTTTTCCACAATCTTCCATGTTCTCTCCTTCAACCTCAGCTTGCCACATGCACCAGCTTTCTATATCTCTGTTTCTCACTTTCTCTCTCTACTACACTTTCTCTCTCTGTTTCAGATCTGGGTCTGTGTTTAGAGATCATATATACATATATATCATACATGTATAATGGATGTATAAGTGAGAGGGTAAATTGGGCGGCCGGGAAAGTAGTTGATTTCCATATTTGCCCTTAAGCCGATGGCTTGTGATACGCACGTGAGAAGCTTCCGTCAAATGTGTTTAACACATTTGGATGGTTGGATGAGATTGCTACAAATTAAGAAGTTTGAGGATTAAATTGACCAAATTAAAAGTTGAGGGACCAAAATGACACAAGTACCAAACAATAAGGGTGTAAAATGTATTTAACCCTATTTTTCATGGCAATTTTATTCCAAAGTCCTTTAAAATAAACTTTTTAAGTATTTAGGACTAATATGTTTTTTTTTTTTTAGTAAAAAGTTCACACAGTTATATATAGAAGGTATGTAAAATTCACATAACTTTTGTTTAAAACTGAATTAGTTATGTGAAATTTTACATAACTTTTAAAATATAGCTAGGGACTTAATACGATTAAGTTTCATTAGTCATGGTGTTTTGACCAAAAAAAAAAAAAAACGGGTCATCCTTTATACTTAATTAATTTAAAATGATAGACTTATCACTGAATTTCTAATATTAATTTTCATTTACCTAATTAATTATTGGGAATGATTAGAATATAAATTGTGCTGAATTAAGACTTGTACGTTCTTGCTATACTGATGACTTTCTGATTAGACTCTTCTTTTTGTAGTTTTGATTACGAGCCTCTTTCTAGCAAAGATGTCAGTGATCCTGATTACATATATCACAGACACAAGGCCTGAAATTGGTCTTCTCAATGCAGTGTTAATAGTGAATTTTGAAGAAGGGTTCACAGGAGTTATGATTCTTGTATTGAGTCACATTGCAACTGCATATTCTGGTCCATTCATAATGGTTCTCTCATCCACTGCTGCCTATGTTATAGTAAGCGGTGTTGTTGCTTTTCCAATTAATTAGTTTGATTTGACTGAGCTCCACATGACAGTCTTGCTAGCATGTATAATGAGAGTAAGTTTTTATTGGATAGGATTGGCTCTGCTTGTAGGTGAGTCCAATCAGCCGAAAGGCCAATTTTCATAGGTTTGTTCTAATTATACTTAGATTCTTTCATATTTTAGTAATATCATTTACACCTCCTAAGGTTTGAAGCGCGTATCACTTCGACCCCCTCCAACAATTCACCGTTAAAAAAGTGATGGACTGACACAAATAAATACAAAACATACCCCTGAAAGTGTGGTCCTTGTATCATTTTAGTCCATGTAGTTTAAATTGGGTCAATTTAGTCCCTACAGTTTTAAATTGAAGTAATTTGATCCAAATGTCACATTCTGTGAGAAAAATTGACATAATTTACCCACTGTTATGCGCAATTGCGCTAATAAACAGGCTGGGAGATTGGTGGTGTTCTATTTTTACCCTTAAAAAGTGTGACAATGCATATAATATGTGAGTAAATTATGTCAGGTTTTCTCACAAAATTGAACATTTGGATCAAAATGCTTCAATTTAAAACTCTAGGACCCAAATTGACCCAATTGAAACTACAGGGACTAAAATGATACAATGACCAAACTTTCAGGGGTATTTTTTGTATTTGTTTATGTTAGTCCGTCACTTTTTTAACTATGAATTGAGGGAGGGAGTCTAGGTGATACGCGCTTCACGCCTCAGGGGGTGTAGGTGATATTACTAAGACGTGAAAGGGTCTAAGTGTGATTAGAGCAAACCCTAAGGGGTCTAAGTGATATTTACCCTTTAAATAATCAACTTTTTCACACAATATCCTTAATTAAAATTTTCACCTACGTACTTCTCGCAAAATTTGCGATTGAATAAAACATACCTCCATTCTATAAAGATAACGATTAGTTTACCAGACAAAATTTTTTATCTTTTAGTTAGTTTTCAAAATGACTACCTCACCATTGTAAAAATAAATTTCCAGCATTTGAAATTTATCCTCTTCACTGTGTTAATGATCTGTTTCAACTGTATTAATTTTGTATATATAAAGGATTTTTTTACATAAGTGTATGTTGGTAATTATATATTGTTCCTAAATGTCACTGGGGTTTTTCTGTCCGACATAATAAGTTTATCTTAAATATAAAAGAAAGATCTCTATATTTATGACATAACTCACGAGTAATCATTGTAATTTATCCTAAATTCTCTATAACCATGAGATACTAATTAGTACATGTTTTCATTAATTGTTGTTAATTATTCTGCAGGGCCTAGTACTATTATGGCGCGAATTGAATTTTTATGTGGCCGTGTTACTAATAGCAGTGGGTAAAGCTGGAGTAATGCCCCTTTTGAAAGAGTTCCTTGCTGCCCAGTTGAGGAACAGAGATGAGGATCAAGTTGAGAATGAGGATCAAGTTGAGGCCCGCACAGATTTTTGGTGGGGCTTTTGGTGTTTATTGGGCTCCCTTGGGGCAATTTTCGGGATGGTGAGAGTTTATTATTGGAGTGACACCCTCAAAATTACCGCAATTTTAATGGGAGTTGCTCTTGTAATTTTCATGGCGGGTTACACCTTCTATCAACACGAACCACCACTTAGCAGCCCCCTAATTGCCACCATATATCGAGTGATGAAGGTTGCAATATCGAAAATGCATCTTCCGTACCCTGATGACGTTAATGCATACTTCATGAATGACAATAATGGAGTACAATTGTTGCCTCTGAGTCGATTCCTTAGGTGCACTATCTCTCTCAATCTTTTTTTTTTTTTTTTTTTCCTTCCTAAATACAGTAACATATTTCAAAAGGAATCAGTACTAGCGTACATAAGTAAATAAAATACATAAAAAATGAGAAACACACAAACACATACATACATAAATTTATGTATGTATGTGTTTGTGTGTTTCTCATTTTTTATGTATTTTATTTACCTAAACCCTATATATATGTATGAGTACACGTAGATACATATTAGATCTTACTATTCTATTTGATTGGTGTAGTAAGATAGCATTGAGTCTAATGTGGATGATGTTAGTTTCACGATTTTGGCGTTATTACCTCCTTAAAAGAAAATGGTAAACGATATTCCAGAAATAAACAAAGCATCAAAAGAAACTTTTACCCAGCACAAACCTTTCTAGACTTACAAGTACTTGAAGAAAGAAACCAATT
Source organism: Hydrangea macrophylla (assembly GCA_033977485.1). Lineage (NCBI taxonomy): Eukaryota > Viridiplantae > Streptophyta > Magnoliopsida > Cornales > Hydrangeaceae > Hydrangea > Hydrangea macrophylla. The sequence goes on from CM066999.1 coordinate 109,999,357, forward strand.
CCCTCCAAATGCTTATATGGAAATTCAATTTATGAATGAAATATTGATATAGACGGATATTCCTAATATTCATCATATAGAATCTTCATGGTGTTCTTGAGATGCATTGATCGAATTCAAGGTTCATGTATTTATTTTCATTTTAAAATGAACATTGTGCTACAAAATATTTACCACAGTTACATCCATACACATTTGTAATCAGTTATCATATGAATACAACAGCCCTCTTGACGTTAAAAAAAAAAAAAAAAAAACATCCATCCACATCGTATTATATTAGTGGTTGACTGATGGCAGGTGGTTGGACAAAGCAGCGATTATAAGAACAGGGGTTAGTCCACAAGAACAAGTACAAAATGGAGAACTTTGTAGCGTTACAGATGTGAACAAAGTGAAGCTTCTTTTGAGAACGATCCCTAAGTGGGCAACTTTCTGCGTGTATTGTCTCATAAGCGCAACAGGAAGCACTTTCTTTTTCGAACAAGCAACCAACTTGGATGATCCGATTGGTAATAATTTCAAATTCGACCATTCTGCTTTTTTCATGTTGGTCCAGTTACTTTCAAGCTATGCCATCTCATATCTATACTCTCTTATCATTGAAAAAGGGTGGCCTAATGATGTGAGATGTACACGACTGAGATTCATTCTTGGAATGTTATGTTCTTTTTGTAGCTGCATCGCTGCTCGGTTTGTTGAGGTTCAAAGGTTGAAATTAGTCACTTTAAAGGGCTATCTCGATAACAAGGATGGGATTATTCCCATGAGTGTTTTTTGTTTAATTCCACAGTTCTGTTTCTTGGGCTTTACGGATGGTCTCGTTGAAGATGAGTTTCTAGAGTTTTTCTATGATCAAATGGGTGAATCTATGAAAAGATATGGGCCTGTATTTAGCGAGTCTGTGTTGGGTATCGGAAAATTTATCAGCATATTTTGGATCTTAACATTTAGTAGTTGGTTCGGTCCCACCATGAACCACAGTCACTTAGATAACTACTACGCAATTTTGGCAATACTAATCATGGGGAACCTATACTTTTTTGGGTGTGTTTCAAATAGGTACATCTTCAAGGGAGCTGGAGGACAGTTGGAGGCAAATTCAGAAACCATTCCACAAATTACACTAGATTTGTTTACTTAAATTGTTCACCAATGATAATTTTAAAATTAGAATATGAATTTGTGTTCTATTGTTTTTCAATGAATGAAGAGTTTTGGGTGTCTACATCATCATCCGGCATGTATTTTTTTTTTTTTTTCTTAAGGTGACCTAATTAGATGTTTATAGCATTGCTTTTCGACAAATCATTTGAAGATAAATGCTAACGTTGTTTACATTTTTTCCATAAGTGTCCGTATTGTAATATCGTTATTTTTGTTTTGCTATTTTCATTTTCATTTTTTGAAAGAGTTCTCGTTGATCTTGGGGGAAGAAATGATAACAAAAAACCGGAAATCAAAATCCGCAATATTTCTAACGGCTTAGTTGAGGAAAAATGAAACAAAATACTTTCCATTCAATGGTTACCAAAGACACAATTATAAGGATAGAGAATAAGAAAAAGAAACTTGATAGAAATGTCTAGTTCAGTAGCTTATTCCAATGTTTATTTAGTCTTCTTAAAAAGCAACGATTAGTATTCTTTTTTTTTTTTCCCCCACTAACTCTGCAAGTACCCTTTTTCTAGGAAATGAAATGGAATATCAAACGTATACACAATAGGAAAGGTCATGGAAGAGGTAGACCGAAGATAAACTTAGGAGCCGTTTTGTAGCATAGTAGTTTTTGGCTTTCAATTTTTATTTTTATTTTTAGAGTGAATTCTTTTAGATTAGAGTCCATCATAAAAACTAGAAAAATGCTAAGTACACCGATTTTGTGCACCTAAATTATTCACCTACTGATGTGTCGTGGCAATTCTAAAATTAATTCGAACTTTATTTAGTAATTGATGAATAATTTGGAAATCCACATCAAAGGTGCCCCATTTAAGTGTGCTTAGCATTACTCTAAAAACTATTCTTGTACAAACTAATTATTCTCAAATATTATTTTGTGGGTTATTTATTGAAAAGGAATTCAAACTTGCTACATAACCAATCTTACAATCCAATTAGCTACCTTGTTGTTTTAAGTTTGGGTAATGTAATGCGTTTCAAATTTTGTATCACAAATAGTTTCTAAACACATGGTTAGCAGGTATGCTTGATTTTGTTTGAAAAATGTTAAAATGATCTCACTATTATTAATCAACAATGCTACAGACACTTTGAAAAGCACACCAAAATATATAACCTTACTTAAAAATGTTGGACCTTGTGTTGAAAAGCCTGTCCACATAAAACACATACTTTTGTGTGTGCAGACTTTTCAACACAAGATCCAACTTTTTAAAATAAGATTGTCTATTTTGGTGTGCTTTACAGAGAATGGGTAGCATTACTCTTTAAGTTTCATTAGGCATGGTGCCAAAATAGTATAGCAAATCAACGTCTCACCTAATTGGTCCCACCTCATCCCCTAATTTGTACCCTGTGATGTGTAAGTAGTGCATAAAAAAGTGTCAAAATTCAAACAGTACAAAGTACATGCATTTAAAACATAGAATGTAGTTTGGGATGTAGTTTGGAATATGTGCCTAGTATTTTTGAATTAAATGAGACTAGTCCTCGTGAGTCGGTACAATGTCACGTGCTTGTGGATTTGAATTTATAAACGTGGCAGCACATGAGAAAGAGTGTGTGTGTTGGGCAGCTGTGTTTTGTACTTCCTCCGTCTCATTTTGAGAGTTCATTATTCCATTTTGGGATGTCTCAAAATAGCGTCCACTTTACTGAAATTGATGTATAATTTTTACTTACTTTCCAAAATTATCCCTCTTTGAAATCTACACCAAGACAAAACTAAAAAAGTTGTTGTAATGATTAGGAGCAATTGTGAAAAGTAAGTGTAGATTCCTTTTGTCCCCTTAATAAGTTGAGTTCCCAAAGATGGACTCTCAAAATGAAACGGAGGGAGTACTAATAGAAGGGGAGCACGTGACGTGCACGAGAATGTCTGTCTTTGATAAAAACCCTCAAACCCCACCTCCCTAACTTCTTTCCCTATGATCATCAGAAAAGTTTTAAGTCACTACTAAAAAAATACTCTAATGCTTGACAAGCTTCCAAAATGCAAAACCCAGAATTGTCCCTAATGAGAAGACCTAACAAAACAACACTAGTTACTACATATATAGTAAGTCAATCAATGGGTTGGCCGAGGAAAAAAAAAACGAAGCAAAAAAACAAGAAAAAACAAAACAAAACAACTCTACACAATCTCATATTTTTAATACACCAATCCCAACTTTTCTGTAGAGGTGTCAAATGGGCCGGTCCGGTCCGATTTTTTCGGGCTAAAAACCCGGCCCGAGCCACCATGTCCGGTCTGGGGCGGACACCCCCACTCCCGTCCACGGCTCAGCCCGCTCTCGAGTCCGAAGCCTGGCCCTGCCCGCTAGCCCGCCCACCCGGCCCGAAAGCCAGACTTTTTTTACACTAAAAATGACTAAGCCCACCCCCTAGCCCCAAGCCTGGCCCTGTCTGGTCCTAAGCTCGGCCCTAGTAGGCCCGGGCCACCGCTCGGGGGAGGACACCCCCCCTCCCCTCCCCCCCAAGCCCACCCCGGCCCGGTATTAGGTGAAGCCCGACTCGGCCCGGTCAGGCCCAAAAGCCCAGTTGGACCCGCTTTAACCGAGCCCGGCCCGATTGACACCTCTACTTCTATACTACAAACTTAGAGTTTTTGATGACTTGGTCTCACTTACCTATTTGAGAATGATAAGATTATCAAGTTACATATGGCTCGCAAATAATTTGGGTGTGAGGTCTCATCCAAATGCAATAGAATCAGCTAAGATTAATTGGAAGTAGTTCTAAATAGTTTCACAATTACATCATTTAATCAGATTTATGTCACAAATTTTTAGATTCATAAAATTTTTCAATTCTAAATTCTTTTTTTACCCCAACCCAATATCTTTTTCTCTCTTATATCAAAAAATATATATGTATATATATATATATATGTGTATATCTTTTAACCAATGTCTTTTTATATATATCTTTACTTGGGTTATGGCTGGACGCACACACACCCCAACCCAACCCAATTCAACCTCAAAACCCCACAATAGTCCACAACAAAACCCAACAAGGGCAAATGTCTTTTTAGTTTGGAGCTTTAGTAGTCTGTTAATTAAAAGTGATTGCAGTTGTAAGTTGTGTAATGGCCAAGTAGTAAATTGCACATACCAGCTATGGCAGGTGTAATTCAAGTTAAGACCAAGTAGGAGCAAGGGTGAGGGTGGGAGGAAAACTCAGAACCCGTTGATGAAAATGTTTAAAGACCAACTCTTATGGTAGCATATATACATATTATTTCACAACACAGTTATTTTAATAATTACTAATTGTGCATTGGGACGTGTAGTAGAGGAATTATTTTTTTTTTTCTTGTTTTTCTTTTTTTTTGGACAAATGGTAAGAAATGATACAGAGTGTTTCAATTTGAAGAGTAACAATAATAGAACGTAACGTGATATTTACATTAACTACAGCAATGTAGGATCCACACGTAGCAAAAAGTGAAACCCAAATTCAACTATTTACACCGAATTTGGATCATATTCATATTGCAATCCGATCCATTTACCAATCTAAATTAATCAAATAAGACTACAGTCCTCAGGAGTCATTGCAATGTCACGTGACTCACGTGGTGTGATTATGAATGTTAATACAGCTTTCGTGTGTAGCTCAAAGTCCACAACCAACCTGTACGGTGGTTGAATTAATTGCTTGTAGCTAAGACACGCGCAATGTCATAATGTGGCTGGAGTTTAATTAGTCACATTTTTTTTTTTTGAAACATCTGTTGATACATTACACCAACTTCAGCCCACTCGAATAAATGACTATGATTTCTGAACCGATCATTGAGCTTCAAGTTGCAGTGGTTTCTACACTCCGGAATTACTTGATCTTTCCCAAGTATGCCTTTTTGATCTCAGGTAACGTTTAATTTTCATGGCAATTTTATTCGAAAGTCCTTTAAAATAAATTTTTTTAGTATTCGGACCAATCCATTTTTTTTTTTTTATTTTAGTGAAAATTGCACACGTTATATATAAGCGTCATGTAAAATTTACATAACTTTTGTTTAAAATTGAACTAGTTGTGTGAAATTTCACATAACTTTTAAAATGTGGGGATTATTTGATCCGATTAAATTTCATTAGTCATGAAATTTTGACCCAAAAAAAAAGGGGAGGTTGCCATTTATACTTAATTAATCTAAAATGAGAGACTTATAACTGAATTTCTAAAATTAATAACTAATCAATTATTGGGAAATGATTAGAATATAAATTGTGCACAAGACTTGTTCTTACTATTCTGATGACTTTTTGATTACTCTTCTTTATGTAGTTTTGATTACGAGCCTCAGTCTAGCAAAGATGTCAGTGATCCTGATTACATATATCACAGACACAAAGCCTGATATTGGTCTTCTCAACGCAGCGCTAATAGTGAATTTTGAAGAAGGGTTCACAGGAGTTATGATTCTTGTATTGAGTCACATTGCAACTGCGTATTCTGGCCCATTCAAAATGGTTTTCTTATCCACTGTTGCCTATGTTATAGTAAGTGGTGGTGTTGCTTTTTCGAATTAATTAGTTTGATTTGATTGAGCTCCACGTGACAGTCTTGCTAGTATGTATTCTGCAGTTAATGAGAGTCAGTTTTTTTTTTGGATGCGATTGGCTCTGCTTGTAGATGAGTCCAATCACCCAAAAAGCCAACTCTCATAGACTGGATGGTGCTACCTAGGACTGCACGTGACACCCTCAAGCTATGTAAGAACTTATAGATTTAAATAATCAACTTTTTCACACAATATCGTTAATTAAAATTTTCAGCTACTTCTCGCAAAATTTGCGATTGAATAACGCATACCTCTATTCGATAAGATGACGATTAGTTTACCTGACAAGAAGCTTTTATCTTTTGGTTAGTTTTCAAAATGGCTACTTCACCATTGTAAAAATAAATTTACTAACATTTGAAATTTATCCTCTTCACTATGTGAAACAACAGAGTATACTTTGTTAATGATCTGTTTCAACTGCATTAATTTTGTCTATAAAAAGGATATTTTACATAGGTGTATATGTTGTGAAAACACGTCTAATCTCCTCACAGGATCTGTAAGAAATCAATGCAAAAATAAAAGAAAATAAAGAATAATCACACAAAAACACCAGATTTCTACGTGGTTTGGCCAATTATGCCTATGTCCATACCGTTGTAGAGTTGCATTATTCTTTAGGGTTTCAAAGAGAGTTGTAATCACTATTTACAGCTTTAGGAAGGAGTATTTACAGCCTATACAAAGTTTTCTAATGAAATAGCTTCCTAAACCAATTAGGAAATAGAATTCTCCTGCAAATCCCCCATCCAGCCCAGGCGGATTACTTGGCGGGTGACATTCTAGCAAGTTCAAGGAAAACCTCGCTCCAAAACTCGCCCCTTGGCCGCTTGGGCAGTGCCCGCCGGGGCGGTAATGTCATGCCCAGACTTCTTTTCTCCTTTGTGAATAGAAGCTCCGTTGAAACTATCCCCGAGCGCTTGGGATTAGGTTCCACCATTCCTATCAATCTCCCGCTTGGAGACTAATCATACTGCTGTAACCCACATGAACACAAACCCTTTTCTAAGCTGCAATCACACCCTCTAAAACGTGTCTTCAAGTCCTATGCTTGAAGACCAACTAAAGTTCTACACAACTTCAGTTTGTCAATGGTCACCGCCTTTGTCACGCCCCGAGATAGCATAAATATGGAAAGCGTTTAATTTCTTTTATAGACCCGTAGGTCACGACAGTTTGAAGGATCGATTCCGTCCCAAACGTCGAACAATATAAAACCATAATCAGAGTAGATCAATCAAAGCTTACAAATATTTTTCTAACTTATTACATATTACAGCACGGGGTCTCTAAAGGCACAAACCGCCTTAAATCAAAACAATAACTTAATATCTATTACAGTCATCCTTATTAAAAACAATTTATAATTTAAAACATGGAGTATAGATAACAGTCTTTCTTCCAAGCAGTCGTTCTCAATTAGCATAATCATAATGTTCAGCCTGATCATAACCTGAAAAACCTGAACACGAATGTCCAGGACGCATCAACATCGTCAGCTTCAAGAAACTGGTGAGTATTAAAAGCATAATTTTTCACTACAAGGAAAAAGGCTTTTTATGTCACTTAAAAAGTGACATAAATAGGTATTTATGTCACTTTTTTTTCCAATAAAAAGTGACATAAATGGAGGCGACATAAATGTTTTAAAAGTGACATAAATGTTTTATAAAAGTGACATAAATGTTTCATAAAACCAACACATTTGTTAATAAAAAGTGACATAAATGCTTAAAAGTGACATAAATACCATTTTATTTATGTTACTTTTAACCTAAAGTGACATAAAAGTAGAAAAGTGACATAAATACCAAACAAAATTATTACATCAAAGTTTTAAAAGTGACATAAATACTTAAAAGTGACATAAATACCATTTTATTTATGTCACTTTTAACCTAAAGTGACATAAAAGTAGAAAAGTGACATAAATACCAAATAAAATTATTACAACAAAGTCTTAAAAGTGACATAAATACTATAAAAGTGACATAAATTCTTTAAAAGTGACATAAATACTTTATAAAAGTGACATAAATACCACCCTGTAAAAACAATATATACTACCCTGTACATATATACAAGACCACCCTGTATAATAATTAATTCCAACTCAATAATCTATTTCAACTACTAAATTTCATCGATTCATCTCAATATCAACCAATTAATTAGAATGAATAAAAAACAAATATACAATCGTTCCGAGTCAAGTGCTAAACTAATAACATATACATATTACATATTCATCAAAAAGTACTAACAATACTACAAAAGCAACAAAAAAAAAATAGCCCTACAAAGTGATTCGCTTGTTAGAACCTTCCATCAAAATGTGAAACTCTGTATCTACAAAAAAGAAAAAGTTTTCATTAATTAGTAGTATATAAAGTAATAAAAGAGTAAAACTATAAACCGTGAAAATAGCATCAGGTAAATTTCCCATCAAAGAGGAAATAGCATCAAGTAAAATTTCCAAGATAAATCTTTATATGAACACAAAAACGTTAAAAATCATCATTCAAGCTAAAGACACCAAGAAAATATATTTGTACATTTCATTTACGTGTGAATCTTCTGTTGATAGCTCACATGCGTGATGTATCTAACATGATTGTACAAAATGGTAACTCGACAAGCTCCTCTTTTACACCCTTTTAAGTTCAAACTAAAAACAACTGTTTGGTAAAATATAGATTTTATTGCCTCCAACCATACAAAAGATCAAAACGAGCCTTTATTATAAGTTACAGAATCTCCTCAAACTTTGGTTCATACAGACTCTCTCTCATAAAAATCAGTATTATGTTGGTTTGATAAAGAACCAGTTCTTAGAGGATCTCGAGGTAGAAAAGCAGCAGTATTGAACATTCCACCTGTAGCTGTAGATGCAGGAGAATATGGCAAAGGTTGTTGGTGTTGCAGAATAGGGGGAGAGTATGGATATCCAGGTAAAGAAAGCTGCGGGTATCAGAGCCATGTCTAGCTAAGTTCGTCCTGGGGTGATTAATCTTTACTATACACTTTCTGGGTCTTTAAACTTTAGGAATGTATGCTCTATGGTTGCCTCTCATGAGGATCCTCCATATCAGAACTCCTTAAGTTCCTGTCTTCTGTGTGAAGTCCTTTTGTCTAAGTCGTTGATAATAGTCTGTAAAAGATAATAGTACCTTGAGCCTCGCCGTTGTTTGTCTCGGTTTACCTTCTGATACAGTCAGTTATCCTCTTCTTGGTCATGTTTCTAATCCTTTGTGGATTTCAGAGTCTCCGGAAAATGTTCAGTATATGATTAATCACCCACTGTTTCACTGTAGCAAAAAGTCACTGTTCATTTTTACTATTCACCCTTCTCATGGCTTCCTCCTCTATCTCCAGAAGTCCTTCTTCTTCTTCTTCCAGACGTTCAACTTCTAAATTAGAATATCTTTATGAATTTGACTACCTTCCAGATGACCATAAGGTTCCTCTTACTGATCTTCCCTTTTTGAATCCATATTCCACCTTCACCAAGCCTTCTACTTCATTATCCACCACTGTCAAAAAGATCTTTTCCACTCCTCGTCCTTCCTCTTTAAAGGAATACATCCAAGCCTCCAAATTTGATCAATGTTTTATTCCGGCCACGGAAACTGAACAATTGATCAGCCTTGACATCCCAGCTACCCTGGTCCCACTCTGGAGACAACACGGCTACACTCATCTTCATTTTGGAGCAATCCGGCTTGCTCTAAATTTCCATGGAAATAAGGGCCTCCCAGTTGTATCTAGAATTGCTTTGCTAGATACTAGATTTCTAAAATATGAAATGCCTGCATTGCAACAGTTTAAACAACACTAAATTCAGGCACGGTCGTTCTGACTTTCTTCCCAAATTTCAATATGCCATTACAAGATCCTTACCTTCTCTCAGCATTGAAAGTACAGCTTCAAATCGGTGGTGCCTCTTCTGTCAGCGATACTTACGCGGCAACTTTGCATTACCAGATGGCATACAGACTGCAAAATCATGCTTTTGACATCAGTCAACCCTCAACTTGTGATGAAGGCCTATTTGTCAGTATTGATTCTGCCACCCAAGCATCCTGTGTTCATATCCCCAAACAAATCTCTCGTGATGAGTTAACTAAGTTGTTACCAACTTCCTGGGTCACTTCTTATGAGCTGCACAAGCGTTTATCTCATCCCATACAGCTCACCGATCCTACTTTCATCACACAACAAGATGGTACTGTTGAAATCTCTTTTGCCAAACCAGAACCAAATGGTCCAGAAATCTTTCCTACACCGATAAATATGATCCAGCCAGTTGATCTATCCAACCGGGGTACAGGAAAAGTACCAATTCATTCTTTTGATACATCTGGACAACCAGTTTTCTACTTCCAACACCCGGTCACAAAACATAAGTTTTTTTACCATTGTGACTGCGATGATTGCTATTTTGAAGCACTTTATGATGATGACCCTCCTCGGAAATCAAAAAAGAAGTCCACTACTCAACAGAATCTTCAAGCAAGGTATGAAACTGGTGACCTTACAGTAGGACTACTTGGAGAACCTTCTGGGAAATTCGATTTTTATGTGCTTTATTCAGAAAGGTCACACAAACCTGCCCAGCCCAAAATCAAGACCTCTTCTCCCTGTAAACCTCCTCTCTCACCTTCCAATATACCCCTACATTCTTCTTCTCCTATTCCTTGTTACATATTCGCATCATCATCTGCAACCTTTGACGCAGATTTCCCTCCTCTCCAGTTCACTAGCCCAGAGGATCAAGTCAAGCATGAACATAAAATCCCTACCCCTACTGTCATAAATTCAGACGAAACAAAGAAACCCATCTCCGCTGCTGAAGCAACCCTCAATTGGCAATCTGCCAACGCCCTTGCACAGAACCGTTGCCTTCAACAGATTGTCCAAACTCAGGCTACTTTGGATCGAAAAATGACATCACTCGAATGCTTAACAAGTGATCTCCAACAAAAAATAAAAAGCCTACATCATGAGCTCCTGCACATGGCCCAGTCGACTAGTACTTACTCTTCGGCTTTTGCTTTAAAAGAAGCAGAAATGAAGCATTTGAAAAATCAGCTTCTCTCTTTGCAGGCCCAGAACCAGCCTCATTCATCATACAGAGACCACTATCCTTATTCTTTTGACCCGCAGCTTTCTTTACCCGGATATCCATACTCTCCCCCTATTCTGCAACACCAACAACCTTTGCCATATTCTCATGCATCTACAGCTACAGGTGGAATGTTCAATACTGCTGCTTTTCTACCTCGAGATCCTAAGCCTGCTCGCCCAAAAAGGAAACCACCAGCACCAAATGACCAAACGATACAACCCAGCACCCACTTTGCTTCCTCTTCTTCACCTACACCTCCAGCTACCACTATGATTATTAAAGATCCTCCTATCCCCATGTCACCATTTCTCGACACCATAGCCTCAGATATCCCTTCTGATTTTCTCACTGATGAAGACACATGGTCCTTATCTACCACAGAACAAGACATGCTTCATCATTATATTTCAAGTCTCCAGCAAGAAAACCAAACAGAGGTGGAAATGGTAAATCCTGGATCCCCAAAAGTTGAAGAAGTCATTGATGAAGATACTCCAGTTGGCCCTGAACCAACGGTTTCTCATCCACAACAGTCAACAGATTCCCCATTTTCCAATTCTTCAAGTCATGGTTTTTCATTTGACAGCATTCCCCCATCCAAATGGCTTGACAAAATTTACGAACTCCATGCATGGTGTACTGTTGAACTTCTACAGCCAGGTTCTACCACTCGCACGGTTATTACCAAATGCCTATCACGATTCCATGGTCGTTTACGGCAATGGTACATTAGTCTTGGAGAATACAGACAACTTCAGCTGGTGCAAATGCCATCTATTGATGATTTTTTGAATATCATCCACACTGAATTTCTGGGAATTCCTGACATTCACAAAGACCAGGCCCGTGAGGATTATCTTAGGATGAAATGCTGTTCCTTTAAAAGGCAAGATTTGGAAAAACATTATGAAAAGATGACTAGACTGTTCTACTTTCTTGGAGGAATTGATGATGTCAATCTAAAGCAAGCCTTTCTTACCTCTCTGCCTGATCCCCTTGGAACAGAAACCTCTCATCTTCTGCAAACAAAGGGCAAACAAATTGCACAAGCATCTCTTGGAGAAATGTACCAACATGTTTTGCTCGCTCTTGACAAACTCTGCAATCAACAAAAATTTTTCAAAACATTTCATGAACAAGGAAAAATGCTTGGAAATTCTTGTGCCCGACCAGATCTTTTTATCAAATGCAAAGACAAAAACCGCAGTTGTCCAGTCTCCTCTAAAAAGTCCAGCCATTTCCAGAAGTATACTTCTGGCCTTTCCCCTGATCCAGCAAAGAAAAAATGGAGGTATTTCCGAAAAAAGTCTTTTCGAGGTCAAAGAAAATCAGATCGATGCTTCATCTGCAGAAAAATAGGACACTATGCAAAACAGTGTCCCCAAAGACCTCCAAAATCCAACATGATTCAGGCACTTGCACAAATAGCACCAGAGGAGAGAGATGCGGATATTGAATCAATATTCTCCATGGATGACGAACCATGTGATGACACAATCCTGGCGCTTGCACTGCCAACTTGTCCTTCTGATTATGATGAGAACGAAGATCCATTCCTTTTTTATGCTGACAATCATCATGACATCCATTACATCTCCCCAGATCCCATCACCCTTGTTCAGCCTCTTGCTAAGGTCACAATTGTCCCTACAAAGTATGATAAACCAATCTCCGTCATCGCTTTTTTCGATACTGGAGCCGCAGCCTCTATCATAAACCCCTCCATCCTTCCTCGATCCCACTGGAACACTTGTTTTAAACCATTCAAGGCTGCTGATGGCGAAAATTTTGTGATCTCTCTCATCAGTAAACCTATCATCATCCAGTTATTTCCAGGATACTCCGTTAAGCATTGTGTTTATGGTTCGGATCTCCCTGGCAAAGATCTACTCATTGGTTTTGATATACTTCAGTCACTCACAAGAGTTACATGGATGCCAAAAGGACTCAGATACAAGAATTTTTTCCTTCCATGGACATCCCAGCCAAACCTTTTCACCCTTGAAGTATTCCTACCAATCCAACAAGAAATCATTACACATTCCTGTGCAGAAACACATTCTGAATTTCTTACCAAATGCCCCCGTCATTTATGGACAAACCCTGATTTCTTCATATCTCTTCCCTTCAAGAAGAATGAAGATATTAATCCAACCAAAGCCAGCCATCAAGGAATGAACCCTGATCATTATCAGCTTGCTTTAGTCGAAGTTGCTCAACTACAGAAAGAAGGCCTAATTGAAAACACCACCTCCCAATGGGCATGTGAAGCATTTTATGTTAACAAGCGAGCAGAACAAGTTCGTGGAAAACTCCGCCTTGTCATAAATTATCAACCTCTCAACCATTTTCTTCAGGATGACAAGTTTCCACTTCCACGACGCCACAACCTTCTTTCCCAGTTAACCCATGCACAGATATTTTCAAAATTTGATCTCAAAGTTGGATTTTGTCAACTTGGAATCCACCCAGAAGAAAGACCCAAGACAGGGTTTTGTCTCCTAGACCATCACTTTCATTGGACTGTCATGCCCTTTGGCCTGAAAACAGCCCCTTCCCTGTTCCAAAAAGCCATGATTCGAATTTTTGAACCAATTCTCTCTTCTTCCCTTATCTACATTGATGATATACTCCTCTTCTCACCAAACCCAGATTCCCATGCATTACTTCTGCAAAAATTCCATTCTTTGGTAAAGCAACATGGCATAATGTTATCCAAGAAAAAGATGGTGATTGGAGTATCCTCAGTTGAATTTTTGGGCTTGAATATTTCCAAAAGAAAATATACACTACAGCCCCACATAGCCAGCCAGCTTGAGCAATTTCCATATTCTAATCTGTCATTTAAGCAAATCCAATAATTTCTTGGTATTGTCAACGACATGGCAGAGTTTATCCCACATCTTGCTCAACACAGACAAACACTTTCCTTACTGCTAAAAAGAAATGCCCCATCTTGGTCAGCCCATTCCACTCAAGCAGTTAAGGCACTCAAACAAGCTGCCCATACTCTCCCCCCTTTAAAAATTCCTTCCAATGGAAAACGAATTTTGCAGACTGATGCTTCTGATCTTTATTGGGGAGCCATGTTGCTACAGCAAGAACCGGACGGAACTAGGAGCATTTGTGGTTACAAAAGTGGAGCTTTCACTGCAACGGAATTACATTACCATTCTACCTACAAAGAAATTTGAGCCATCATGAAAGCAATTGACAAGTTCAAATTCCACCTTATTGGCCATAATTTCCTTATCGAGACTGATCTTATGAGCTTTCCTCACATACTCAAATTCAAACAAAGAGCCCTTCGCCCCACTCAGTTACTCAGATGGGCAAACTGGTTCTCTCAGTGGAGTTTCGAAGCAGCTCACATAAAAGGGAAAAATAACGTCCTCTCAGACTTCCTCTCAAGGCTCAATAAGGAAATAAATCCTATTTCCATTCCTTTCATTGGGGTTTTTGAACATGGAGAATCCTCTGCTCCACATCCCCCAGAACAAGAGAATTTGGAATCCTCTATCCTGGCCATGCCTATCCATATCCAGCATTCTCTCTTAGAAGCCACTCTCATCTCCCGCAGTACTGAAAGCCTTCATTCTTTTCTCAAGCTTTATGTCTCCAGATATGGCCTTGATGCTGGCCCGTTGCTCTCTCTCCCCTTCCACCCTGTTTACCCTTTCCTAACCCTACTACATTTCAATCACACCTTTCAGCACAGCTTCCCCCTTGAGGCCTATTTACTTCTATGGTATTCGGCCAATCTCTACACCATTGGCATTGTATTCAACAAATGTCTTTTGTTACGATACTTTGCCCAGTCCCAAATGCTTTACCCAGAAGTCACACAGAAGTCATTTCGCCTTGCAAAATGGTTCTTGCTATTTGGAGATTTTTCATATTGGCAAAACCTCCTACGCCAAAACTCGTGGAAACACTGCATTATCCTTTTCTCTTTCAGAGAACATCTGGAAACCTCACCACAAGGAGAAACCACCATCCACAGAATCCCCACCACTGGAATTCTCACAGGAGTCCAAGATCCCCTTGCTTTTGAAAATGAATTTACATTCAATTGGCTACAGACCCAACTCTGTCTCGTAAATCAGGTTGAACCTACCAGTGTCCCACAAGAACTGTTACAAAAAGAGACTTGTACATGGCACAACATTGGATTATATCCCTTAGATTACTGTCAATTATTCCGTAGCATCCTTGCAGACTTCCATGACCAGTACAGTTGGGATACTTCACATCCAGACCATCCAATGTATAGGGTCCACTTGCTCCTTTATCCCACCAGACGCACAGGAACATGGGACCTTACAGGAACATGGAACCCAGAATCATCAGAAAGTGACACTGATTAGGATATTGTAACAGTGTGAAATAGTGAGTTCTGTCTGTTCTCTTTATTTCACGTGTTGTAACAGTGTGAAATAGTGTATTCTGTCTGTTCTCTTTATTTCACGTGTTGTAACAGTGTGTAACAGTGTGAAATAGTGTATTCTGTCTGTTCTCTTTATTTCACGTGTTGTAACAGTGTGTAATAATCTGCTTTTACTATTTGGAGATTCTTCACTTTTCCTCTATAAAAAGTGTTAGCATCATCCATTTAGGGGCAGAGGTTTTTGGAAAATAAGATCTATCTCCTTCTGTGTGATTGTTCTTGTGATTTATTCATTTCTATTGTGATTGTAAACATTCCTTCTATTGTTAAACATTGTAAACATTCCTTCTATTGTTAAACATTCCTTCCTTCTATGTGATTGCAAACATCTTCTATTGTTAAACATTCCTTCCTTCTATGTGATTGTAAACATTGGATATCCAGTGGGATCGAGGAAGGATGCAGGGGTTTATGATAGAGGCTGCGGCTCCAGTATCAAAAAAAGCGATGACGGAGAACATGTTTAAGCCAAACATGAAGTCCTATGTACCTAAAAAGCAGGTACACAAACGTAGAACTAAATAAAACTGCGTTCTTCTCTGAACCACAAAACTGGTTCTTTGGTTAACCAAACATACTCTATGCTGCAAAATTTACCAGCTAAACATCAGTTTCTCTGAACTCCATATCAGCATTTGTACTTTCAAAGGTTTCATCCAAAAACATGTGTAGCTTTGGACAACAATAGACTTTCAACACACTACACCTTTTGTAATTTTTAAAACGGCATTGAGATAGCTACTCAAGTTTTTTTTTGCCTCTAAAAAACCGTACACTTCATGGGAAGACGAATTCATACTAATTGAATTTTAACAAGAAGAAATAGTGAATCATACAGGATGAAAGAAAATTTTCATATATCACTGGAAGATGCAGAGAGAGAGAGAGAGAGAGAGAGAGAGAGAGAGAGAGAGAGAGAGAGATAGATATCAGATCGATCGATCGAGAGAGAGAGAGACATACGATTTTCAACATCCTTCAACTGGTAGTAGTGAGGAGTGATTTCTACCAGCCACAGGTTTTAGTTCAGTAGCCTGCAATATAAATCACAGTTGTAACTAAAATAAGCAGCCCTTCAAGAACATTCAGAACTGATATTGATCTTCAATTTTGAGAAAATGGGAGCAAGCCTAAATATATATATATATATATATATCTACCTGTCGCATATATTCCTTGGTTGTCAGAACCAATTCATGGTAGACTACCCATCTTGGTAGCACCTACAAGAAAAAAAAGACATCCAAACATCATAATCGGTGATATCACGATACTCTTGGATGAATGAATGAATGAATAACTCCAATAATTGGCATAAGAAAACTAGTAATTTAATATTTTCTGCAGTTGTTATGATCCCAATAATTGGCATAAGAAAACTAGCAGTTAAATAATTCTTACTAGCCGAGCTTGAACAAAACAGCTCTGGCCAGCTCATCCCGAGCCTGAGTCAAGTCCGAACATAGACTAAAATTATGTGAGCCGAGCTAGGTGAAAACAAAAGGCTTGACTTGTACATTCGCAGTCCTATGTTCATTTAGACATATGATAAGTATGTGTTCACTTGCAAATCCTGTTCCACGTAATGGTATAAACACATCAAAGTTACTACCAAATCCACAAAACCTATGCAGTGTCAACATAATTATTTGAGAATATACCAGTGCACCCTTCATAAAGTGTTTCTTCTCAACTTCAGGTAACATATGGTCCGAGTACCTGCCACTTCCATGTGGATTAGGATCTTCAAAGCTAGAACAAATTAAAAAAGACTGTTATTAAAACAGCAGAACAAATTCACAGAACTAGCAGACATATCTACTAGGAAAAAAAAGTCACAGAACTAGCAGACGTTCTGTGATGTCATTAGCTCCTATTTGCTGGTTCTGTGATTTCTCTGTGAAGAGAGAGAGAGAGAGAGAGAGAGAGAGAGAGAGAGAGAGAGAGAGAGAGAGATTACATAGTTCAAATACAAATTGGGTTTGATCGACTGAAAATGAATGGCAAAGCAAAAAAGAAAAAAGAAAAAAGAAAAAGGGTCCATACAGCCTGCCATGCAACACCCTTATGATGGAATCTATGCAAGTTATCAATATACATTTTGAATATTTGACAATGCCGACTGATACAAATGAAAGGCTGATGTTGGAAGATTTTCAGTTGGGATACCTGGAAGCATGATAATGGTTTCAGAGTATTATGGTAAGGTAGTAAGGTACAAATGAAATTAGGGAAGAAAAAAAAAACATCATGGACATGTAAGTTGCCCAACTCAAACAAAAAGCCCTTACTTGTAGTTAACCATATAAGATCTTTTAGTCTTTCCTAGCTAACTAGAAAATATTCATACCCCTTTGAGCACCCACCTAATCCTCTCGGCGCATGTAGCTCCTTCCCCAGTCTAACATGCTCTAGGATCCCCCAGTGTTATTATTGCAGTTTTTGCTTTAATCTCCAGCATATAATATTAAAGATACGATTAGAGTACCTTTTACCAATTGGCATTTGGTACACAGCTAGAGGCATTAGGAAAATAATATGAGATGCATACTGTAAATACTGAGACTCATCTAAACTGAACAATTTAAGTAAATGAAATGACTGGGTCTAGCAAAACACATTAAAACTAAGGCAGAATGTTGTTGGCCCTGATTGCCTATTCAACCGTTATTCCTAATTACTCTCCAGATTCAATGCCCATAAACATATGTTTCTAGTTTTCATAAGTATTTGCTAAGACTTCACCATATTCCCACTTTCAAGGCTATGCATGTCGTCTAAGCATATTCTTCTTCATTAGTAGGTCATACATTTTCAAATATCGGTACTTTTTATCGAAAAATAATGGAAAACTATAGGAAAAAAAGTCAGTAAATTTGTAAAAAATATTTAAGAATAGAGTACCTAGCAGATTCATAGCCGCACAGAATGTACCACCAGTAGCAATCAAATCACCAACCGCTAAAGCACATTCACCTTATTATTTTCTTTTCATTTTAGTAGTGGAAATGGAAATGAGAAGAAATTAATCATGATAGTAAAGTTACAAAATCACGATATGTATAGCATTTTTTGCTAACTAACTGAAAAAAAAGTTACTAAATCACAATCGTGGACTGTGTATTTTCCGTTTTATTGAAGGAAGATAAAAGGGAAGAAAAACTAGTTCCCATGTGTTTTCTTTCGTACTTAAATGACATTAAAACTAGTTCCCATGGGTCCAGAGAGGTAATTGGCTAAGATTTAGTATCTTAATTTGTTAGAGTATAGCATATCTTGAAGGAACATTGCTGATGAGAATATTAATGTTGCACCAAGAATAGCTTTTGAGTTTGCTATCAAGAATAAGGTGGGCTAAGGTCATGTTTGAGTGCAATTCTAGCATTTTAATCGATGTTGTGAACGCTAAGAAACTGAATGATGTCTCATTTGTGGCTGTCAAAAGACAATCTAACATGGGGCTGATTGGGTGACAAATCATGATCTATTTTTAAATGCCAAAATTGTCCTTCCAATGATCTGTAAGGTATGAAAAGACAAATATGCCACTGAACTTAGTAAAAGATCCAGAACAAGAGGAACCTATGTTCATACAAAAATAAATAAAATTAAGTAACCCATAATTTCCAAGCACGAGCAAGGACGAGAATCTAGGAAGGATCAACAAATTCACAAAAAAGTAATGAGCATGATAGACTATATGATCAACAAACTAGTATATCCTACATTGTCTAATAGAAAACTACCATTTGTTTATCGACTTTTATAGAACCTATCTATTACCATTTTAACTTTAAAACTAATAAATACTAATCTTCAATAACTTAATAGTATAAGTACAGCAAAGACCATTTGGTGTTTGACAATCAATTTCAATATTACCATTTTGGCAAATGGCAATATTGTCATCAGTAACAAGCTGATTATTAGGAACTTTGGTTGATTGGCAAATGGCAATATTGTCATCCGTAACTTTGGTAGTCTAAACAATGAAACCTTTTTGGAGGCTAATGTATCTATTCCTTGGCCTCTCGAAAGTAAAATGCATAAATTTTGTTTGGTTCACTCATTTACTGAGGGGAAGGAAAACTAGTTCACTAGTTCCCTAAGCTGGCCTTTGTTTAGAAAATTGGTATGGTATGAGTATCAATATGGATTTTAGTGGGGGAAACAACCATGAAGATGGGAGGAATAAACAGGACTTTCAGAAGACTTTCAGGCCTAAGCATATTGGTATGGGTATGAATGTTTATATGCATATTCACAAAAAGACTTTCAGAAGGATAACATCCATTCCACAATAAACGAATTTCCATTATACTCCTAAAATAGCATCTCTAATCCATTATTTAACAACAATATCAAGATAATTGGGTCTTGCTTGTGTGTGAATGTGAAGAACAAGAGACTAAAATTAATCCATGTGAAGACCCAAGAGAACAAGTATTAAATGATTACCTGAGGTGAAGCTAGGAAGCTTAAAGCAACAATTTCCAAAAAGAAGAAGATGATAGCAAGAGATTTTAGGGCTTCTACAGTTCTGCCTCACTATGTTGGTGCACTTATAGAGAAATTTGACTCCACTTCTACCCCATTTGTGCACTAATCTGCAACAGCAAAGTCTAAGTAGGTGTTATTTAGATAGATTGCAAGTATCCTCCAATGAATGAATTGTGATGTGAATGATGATGCAGAATATATGATCAACAAAAGGAAAAATAATAATGGAAACGCCCTCATAATTTAATTTTTATCCCATGGGCACTGGGTCAAAAAAATGATAAATGAAGCTACGATTGTCGGTTAAGGAAGAAATTATTTTCGATATCGTAAAAGTGGTTTCTATTATGTTGCCTTCATCAATTCGTAAATCAAATCAAACAAAGAGGTGATAAGAAAAGCTCATTGACATGAGTATTGCTTTATGCACGGGCACGGACACTTAGCTAATGGCCAACAACAAAGTGGAAATTAGAGATAGAGGGAAAGCTAATGCCATATATTTTCAAAGGTCACAGGCAAACACACATTGAATCAAAACTTATATTAAAGTTGCCTTAGAAAACTTGATATATTTCTGCAAGGCTAATAAAACATATAAGGGGAATGCCATGCTCTTCCATTTGATTAATGCTATGCTTCCCTTTTTTGAGCCAAATTTGGTTTCCAAATGCTTTACCAGTTCTACTAGAACTCTAGGATAAACATGCATATATCAAATTTACAAAATTATAAATCGGGCATCCAAGACATGTGAAAATAATAGAAAACCAAAATGTAAGCTTCAACTGCAACTACAAGGCAACCATAGAATAGAATGAAATTCAATCAGTGTAAACAAAAAAAAAATAATGAAACAAATTCAGCAAGTATTTGTCCAATTATACGATCCAAATCTGAACTTGGTGCCATCAAAACCAAAGGCACAGCCTCTGTTTCTCTCATCTCCTTGGCAACCCAAAATAGTTAACGTAGTGATAAATAGTTAATTAGCAGAACACCCTAATGTCTCTAACCACTCTGCAATTCATTGAAAAGATCCACAACTATTCCATGTCCCATGCACCAAATTCAACTCAGCCGGCCTTATAGTACACATGTAACACATCCACATGGTCATGATATGTTAACCAAGAAATGCATAGCCTACAGAGGGACCACCTCCATTTCTTCTACCACCAAAGGCTTTCCTAGCTACTACTTCACATGACACGGCCCATGAATCAACAAAAAAAAAATGTGAATTCAGAAATAGATAAATAGAGAGATATGTTAACCAAAAAATAAAGAAAATACAAGCTTTAGAAACAAAAAAATAATTAATAAAAGAAGCAATCAAGCAAAATGGAAAAGTTCAAGCAATCAATTCTAGGTCTCATAGGGAAAAAAGTTACTCAGCCAAGTGAAATTTCACAGAAAAGGAAAAAAAAAACACTCTTGTTCTAAAAAGCAATGAGGGAAACACATTCCAAGAAACACAATTGCTAACATAAGGTACTAAAAATTTAAGGATGTACTGCAAAAGGCTAATCTGTTCATTCGTTAAATTTAAGGTACTAAAACATGAATAAATGTGGGAAAAATAAATAAACCTAGGCACAAAAACATGAAAATGTAAACTTGGGCACAAACATCGGAACATATATCGTAATAAGTTAATAATAGTCCTCATTACATATTCACAATTAAAAAAAATGCTTGTGTTAGAAGTTGATTTTCTAATGAACGGGTCAAACAAAATCAAAAAGAAAAAATACATTTACATCAATAAAGCACTTAATGGGCATAAATATCATATTGATAACTGCAATCTTCCAATTGAAAGCTTTTCTAACCACTAATTTTAAGTTTTAACTTCCAATCCATTCCAACCCGTCCAGCCATGTATACAAAAAATGTGAGAAATCAGCAAACCATGACTTGCAATTTCAAAACCCATTAATATATATGGACATAACACAGACAAAAACCAAAAGAAGTGCCCTTTTTATTTAAAAGGTGAAAATCGACCCATTAAAATGGAGCCAATGTCCAATTTATATACGTAAGCTTAAGGTAAAAAGTGGTCCATGATGTTCAGAGTATGAAAGGCAGAGATGACTTGGAATTTTGAAAAGAATAACACATTCCATTCCATTCAGATTAATTGAAAAGAATAACAGATAAAAAAAAACTGAAATTGATACCTGTAATCAACTACGGTTCAGCTGCCAAAAAAAGAATCATGAAAATCACAGAACAAAGGAACAAATTGGAAAAACAAAAACCTTAATAGAATAACAAAGGAAAAGAATTAAGAAATAGAACCAGAAAGGGAATAACCACTTACAGGGTTTCAAATCCGATTAGCTAACAAAATGAAGGGGAAAAATCGTTGTCGTCGAGCTGCAGCAAGAGAGACAGAGAAGTGAAAGAAATAGAGTAAGGGAAAAGAGAGAATGTGTGTATGTATGACCAGAGAGAGAATGTGTGTGTGTGTGTGTGTGTGTGCGGGATATAGATAGACCACATGTGTGTTAGCCGAGAGTGGAGAGATTACCAATACAGAGGGACCTGGGCGGCACTGAGCTTCCGGCAGTGGCAACAATTGAGAGGGAGAGCTTTACATAATGGTGATTAATGAGCCTTCGAGGCCTAAAACCCCACAAGAGCTCGTGACATTGATGAGCCTTTACACCATTTTTTCCAAATTTCTTTTTGTTGGTTTATGAGATGTACAGATCTAGAAATGAGAGAGAGAGAGAGAGAGAGAGAGAGAGAGAGAGGAGGAGGAGGAGGAGGAGGAGGAGGTGGACGGCGAGGAGGTGGATGGAGGTGGACGAAATGAGAGGGGGTGGGAGGAAGATGAGAGGAGATGAGGAGAACGAGAGAGGGACTAAAAAAAGGGGATCTGCACCCCGTTTCCTGCGCGCCCAAATTATTTTTTTATGTCACTTTTTAAAAATATTAGGGCATTTTAAAATAATCAGGTTTTTATGTCACTTTTTTAAATAAGTGACATAAATATTCAAGTTTTTATGTCACTTTTTACAAAAACTGACATAAAAATAAAATATCTTATTTACAAAATTGCCACCGCATTTTCATTTATGTTGGTTTATAAAAAGTGACATAACTACTTAAAAAGTGACATAAAAGGCACATGTGAGAAATATTTATGTCACTTATATTTTGAGTGACATAACAACTATTTTAAAAGTGACATAAAAAGGCATTTTTCTTGTAGTGTTTGAATGTAACACATACTCATTTACTATTTTCCAATTCTCATTAAATTCAACAAGTTTGTATTAAAGCAAAGTGTTCATTTTAGGAAACAACCACAATATTATTTGAAAGGTGTAATTCACATATATGTGACCGTATATGAGAACAATGCACCATCTCATCTTACCGACTCTTTTCTCTTGACAAAACCCAACAACCCACCATCACACACCGGTATCTTTGAAATGCTAAGATAGCCACACTTTAGCACAGGGGTGCCAGGGAATGTCCAGTTTGCCTCACACTTTGGTCCGGGGTACCAGGGAGTGTCCATTGCCTCACACTTTGACTACCTAATCCGCCATGCAAATACCGGAGGAACCCTCACGCAGTATCCAGACTCGGGTATCAAGGAGTGTCCGTAGGCCACACTTTAGCACTACCATGGGTGCCAGGGAATGTCCAAGTTCGGCTTCACACACTTTGACGCTACCATGGTCATCAGGGAGTGTCCAGTTTTGCCACCGTTGCATGTCAAAGACACCCTCGCCGCAATCTTAATCACAACACACTTTGGTACTCACTTACCAAGTAGTGTCCACATCACAATCTCAACCGCACTTACTATGCCACACTAACAATTACTCTTTTCCATACTGACCAACATTCACACTCACCATGCATGTACAACTAATTCCACATGTATGTCATGAAACTTTAAAACATGAGGCAATTCACTAATTTATACAAACGACGAGCGTACGGGGATTGATAAGTCACAATACAACGCTTTAATCGTTCAAACATAACCAATTAAGATTCTGATTTAATAAATTTCCCAAACAGGGCTTTAACAGTTCGTAAAATATCACCCAAACAATTCCTTAACACAAAACAAGCAAAAATTGGAAACTGCCCAGAGTCGCGCGCGCAGGCCGCTCGCGCGGGCAGCTCGAGGGACCTGCCTATTTTTCATTTTTAATATGTAAAATTTTTTGTCTGCCTGGAAACGCACACCTCGCGCGCGCGGGCTGCTCGCGCGATCGCGCGCGCGAGTTTTACCATAGACTTCATCTTTCTCGTGAAATTGCTCTGTTTCAGAAATTTAGGGTCTTTTTGACCCATTTTCAAATCCAGAAGCAAATAGGGCATGTAATATATGAAATTCTTTGTTTTTCAACAAGGATTAAGAATATAAAATCAATTTAACATAATTCAAACCATAGCTCTCAATTTTTATGAAAAATTAAAAGTTGTCAAAACTTAATTTCTAATATACTTTTTCATATGAACAAATTAAGCTTCAATACTTTAACCATAGTCTATATATACTCTAATCTTTCAAAATCATTTCTCAAAACGAATTTTGGTTAGGTTTAGGAAATCTCAAGTTTTTCAAATTCAAACTCTCATGGTGAGAAAGATAAGCACAATAAGAAATACTCATTGATTGAAGCTTTAGAGATTAGTTGAGAAAGATAAGCACAATAAGAAATACTCCAAGCTTTTGGCTATGGAGGATTGAAGTTCCTCTCTCTATAAAATTTCAGTAATCAAGCTCTCAAGCTCTCTCTTTTCTCTCTGTGTTTCTCTCTAATGCTCTGAAGTTCAGTTTGTAAAGGCAATTGTGCAGCTTGTGAATGAGAGTGTGAGTTATAAATAGCAAAACTACAACTTGGTGCCCAAGTTGTTTCAAGTTTACTCTACAATTACTCTTAATTCAATTTAGTTACAATAACTAATGAATGCACAACCTAAACATGAGTTGCTATAACTATATACAAACGTATCTCAGTGTATATCAACTCTACAACTGATCCAAAGGCCAAGTATAGGTAGGTAGAGGTTAAGTATGTTTGTTTGTGTAATTAGCTTTTAGGCACAACATATCACACACAAGTTAAACATTCCCAAACAATGCCTTATCCAATGATGAGTTATCATAAATGAAAAGTAAAGTGTATGTCAAATCTAACTTTACATCACTTCCAAAATCTGTGGAAGTTTAATACGGCACAGACAGTTTTAAGCACAAATTGGTATTTTTGTGACACGGTGTTCATCACAAAAATACAGAAAATTCATTTTATTGAAAGAAACGATTTTTCGATTTTATAAAAATGTAGTTTGAGATAAAAGAATTTATTTTCACCGTTTTGAAATACGATTTTGAAATTCAAACACAGGTAACACTAAATTTACAGGAATTGCAGTTTGGCCCCAATAAGAGTTTTAATACAAAATAAAACTAATAACAAGGTTTAACACATGAGTATCGAAATTAAATAAAAGCAGGCAATCTCAATTAAATTTTAAGTGCGGCAAATGCAATTACAACTAAATTAAATATGGACATGAATTTTAAATTAAATGGAAATGCAGGTTGTTACATCCTTCCTCCCTTAAATATGATTTCATCCCCGAAATCAAGACTAACTAGTCATGAAACAACTCCGGGTACTTCTTTCTCATATCAGCTTCAACTACCCACGAGGCTTCATTCTCATCATGGTGATTCCACTGAACTTTCACCAACGGAATATCCTTATTCCTCAACTTCTTGATACTATGATCCAGAATCTTCACAGGTCTCTCCTTATAAGAAACGTTATGACTCATTTCAATATCGTCATAACTAACCACATGCGAAGGGTCTCGTATCTACTTTCTCAGCATACTAACATGAAATACATTGTGAACCCTAGACATCTTCGGTGGTAGCGCGAGTCGATAAGCCACTTTCCCAACACGATCCAAAATCTCGAATGGTCCAATGAAACGCGGAGCTAATTTTCCTCTCTTGAGACCGAAGCGTACTACTCCTCGGGTTGGTGAGACCTTAAGAAGCACGTGATCTCCGACGCTAAACTCCAAATCTTTTCGGTGTCGATCGGCATAACTCTTATACCTGCTGTGAGCGGTTCTCATCCTTTCTTTGACCAAAGAAATCTTTTCGTTGGTTTCTCTAACCAAATTTGGTCCCAACAATTCTGTATCTCCGAGTTCTGCCCAGCACAACGGAGAACGACATGGTCGTCCGTACAATGCTTCGAACGGAGCCATACCGATACTTGTGTGATAACTGTTGTTGTAGGTGTAGGCAAATTCATCCAACGGTAAGTGTGTCTCCCAAGATTCTTCGAAATCGATAACACAAGCCCTAAGCATATCCTCTATGATCTGATTAACACGTTCAGTTTGCCCATCTGTTTGAGGGTGAAAAGCAGTACTCATCTTGAGCGAGGTTCCCATAGCTTCTTGCAAACTTTTCGAAAATCCAGAAATAAAACACGCATCACTGTCTGACACAATCGACACAGGTGCACCGTGAAGTCGCACAACTTATTGTATGTACATCCAGCTCATTCTTTCTATTGAGTATGTCACACTATAAGCAATGAAATGAGCTGATTTTTTCAATCGATCCACGATTACCCAAATGGCATCTTGATTATGCTGCGATCGAGGTAATCCTACTACAAAATCCATCGTGATGTGCTCCCACTTCCAACCAGGAATAGGTAGTGGTTGCAACAATCCTGACGGCCTCTGATGTTCAGCCTTGACTTGTTGACACGTCAAACACTTGGACACAAATTCGGCCACATCCTTCTTCATACCTTCCCACCAGAAATTTCTCTTCAAATCCTTGTACATTTTCGTTCCTCCCGGGTGAACTGTATATCTTAACTTATGTGCTTCTGCTAGAATCTCATTTCTCAAATCCCCACAATCTGGTACACATAATCTGCCTCTACATCGATACCCTCCGTCATTTCCCACCTTCTATTTGGTCGGGTCTTTCTTTGATATCTTCACGAACCATGTCTGAACTTCTCATCTTCTTTCTGAGCTCCAAATAATGCGGTCGATAAGAACAGGTTGTAGGATAAGACATCCAAAAAGTTGTCCTTCTTCTTCTTCAACACTCTGTACATCGAATTCTGCCAACGTTCCCAACGCTCGCTATTCTCTGACCATTAAAGAGGCGATCGTCTCACGAGTCTGTCGACTCAAGGCATCAGCGACTACATTAGCTTTACCAGGGTGGTATTCTAACGTGAAGTCATAATTTTTTATCAGCTCCATCCATCTGCGTTGCCTCATGTTCAACTCTTTCTGTGTGAACAAATATTTCAAACTCTTGTGATCGGAGAATAAGTCAAACTTCTCACTGTAGAGATAGTGTCTCCAAATCTTGAGTGCAAATACTACGGCCGCCAATTCCAAATCATGAATGGGGTAGTTCAACTCATTCGGCTTCAGCTGTCGAGATCCATAGGCGATAACTCTACCATCTTGCATAAGTACACACCCTAGTCCTTGCTATGGCGCGTCACTAAAGATAGTGAACTTCTCATCAGGCTTGGGTATAGCTAGTACCGGTGTGGTAGTGAGTCTCTCTTTCAACTCTAGAAAGGCGCGCTCATGCTTCTTTGTCCAGTCGAACTTCAAATTCTTCTTTGTCAACCCAGTTAACGGTGCAGCTATTTTTGAAAACCCTTTAAAAAATCTTCTGTAATAGCCTGCGAGCCCAAGGAAACTATTAACCTCTGTAGGGTTGCTTGGCCTAACCCAGTTTGACACAGCATCGATCTTGGATGAATCCACAAAAATTCCTTGAGATGACACCTTGTGTCTCAAAAATTTCACTTCTTGCAACCAGAACTCATACTTACTGAACTTGGCATACAAGTGGTGGTCCTTGAGCGTCTGCATCGCAATTCGTAGATGTTGTTCGTGTTCTTCTCCTGACTTAGAATAGATCAAAATATCATCAATGAAGACGATGACAAACTGATCCAAATAAGGCTTGAACACTCTGTTCATCAGATCCATAAATACTGTCGGGGCATTCGTCATTCCAAACGGCATCACCAAAAACTCATAGTGACCATATCGGGTTCTGAAAGCAGTCTTAGGTATGTCTTCCTTCCATACCCTCAACTGATGATATCCCGACCTGAGGTCTATCTTGGAAAATATCGTAGCTCCTTGTAGTTGATCAAACAAATCGTCAATCCACGGTAAGGGATACTTGTTCTTGATAGTCACTCGGTTCAGTTCTCTGTAATCGATGCACAACCTAAGCGTCCCATCCTTCTTCTTCACAAATAACACTGGTGCTCCCCAAGGCGATGTACTTGGACGTACAAATCCTAGGTTCTCGAGCTCTTGACTTGTTCCTTCAATTCCAATAGTTCGGTGGGGATCATTCTGTAGGGAACCTTCGTGATCGGTACGGTACCCGGTATAAGCTCAATACAGAACTCTATACTTCTTTCGGGCGGCAAACCAGAAATGTCTTGAAATACTTCTTCGAAATCCTTGACTACAGGTACAGACAATTTGGTACAATTTAAAATACAATAGAAATATACGATTTGGTCCCTAATTATGGCCATTAATAGAAATTGATCCTAACTTGATTTGGTCTATAGAAATTAATCCTTAATTTGCTATAAAAATTAATAATTAGTCCCTATTCCTAAATGGTTAGTATAAATCCGGACCATTATACCCTTGTCATACATATATACATAACTGTATATATATATACACATATATATGATACATGTGAAATTCAAATAAAGTTAAATAAGACGGTTAATATATTGAGCGGATTGTTAGGAGATCATTGACAATGATTTTTATCCCAAAGATCATGTTGATTTGGGGTTCAAAACAATGCCTTTATATTTTAAATCTGTATGTAATATGTTTTATAGTAGAAAATGATTTGTATGCTTTATTAATTCGAATCATAGAAAAAACAGATAATTTTGTGTGGAAGATTAAAGGTTGCTGATAAAAAGGTGAGAAATTCTCACAATGTAGTGCGAAATTCATAATTGTAATTCACAATATAGTGTGAAATCATGCTGAAATTTATAATCTGAGATTTTGGTGATAAGCTTATTGAAAGAAGTGACTTAGTTGTGAAAAAATTCGTATTATATCCAATCAAAAAGTGAAAAATTTGTATTACTAAGTAAGAAATTTGTTATTAGAGCATTCGAAATAGGCCATATGATTAGATGTACTCATGTACATATGTATATATGTACCACCAGCACAAATAAGGCCTGTGAATGACGGGTATGGCAAGGGTAATCCATGGAGATCATGGATAATAGTATAAATATTGCAAAAATCAAGAAGTTTCCTTATTTTACTCAACTTTCAAATTTGTTTGCTAATTAAATGTCTATATTAGGACTAAATACTAAGTGCTAAAATCAAGAAGTTTTCTTATTGAAGGTTGCTGAAAAAAATGTGAGAAATTCTCTTAATATAGTGCGAAATCCATATATACATATATATATATATATATATAGAGAGAGAGAGAGAGAGAGAGAGAGAGAGAGAGAGATGTGTATATGCAAAATACTTCCGAAATCGTGTATATGCAGTTATGGGAAACGAATTTTTAGGAGATCATGGATAAGGGGATTAATATCCCTAAAATTAAGGGATTTTGGTTTAACAGAGTAATGTGAGAATTTCTCACTTTTTTTTTTTGTGTGTGTATATACAACTGTGTATATTCAAAATACTTCCAAATTCGTGTTACATACAGTTATGTGAAGCGTATTTTAGGAGATCATGGATAATGAGATTAATATCCCTAAAATCAGTTAATAATTTTCTTATTATTTAGTTAGAATTTTCCACTTAATGTGTAATAATTTTTTCTCATTATAAAGTGAAAAACTTCTCAGTATGTTTGCATATCTTTCTTTTGAAATAATCATAGTTGTGTTATGTATATGCGTAATGGTATTAGCAAAAAAAATTTTCGAGTTTTTTAATTTAAAGTGAGAAACTTGTGGTTATTAATTTAGTGAGAATTTCTCACTTTTGTTCAAATAGATACACACTTGCAGACAATATTTATCAGAAATTTATCACTTCTCATTAACAAAGTGAGAAGTTCTCACCAAATAATCACAAATTTGGTGAGAAATTTCTCACTTCTATTTGAAAACAAAATTTTTTATAAGACGAATTCTTTGCGAAACTTCTATTCAAATATATATACACAAACAAATTTCTCACTACTATTCTCTTAGCGATCATGAAATTTTTCACATCGCCAAAAAACTACAAACAAAACAAATATAATATAGAAAAAATGAAAAGATTACAGAGGTTAAACGAAAGACTCGAGCTAGTGTTTTGGCCATTGCTGTCATGCAGTCTTTTAGTCATCGTCGTCGAATCGAAAACCTTTAGTGTGAAGCCAAGCCCTAATCAAAACATTAACCGTTTTTCTCAGAAAACTCCAATGTTTGAATTGAAGCTACTTGAGATTTGTTCCAAAATTGTGAGAAATTTGCATCAAATTCATAGATTGCGTAGTCGATAGTGAATCGAACTTCTGTGTCGACGATCTTCATGAATCGCCTATGAAGAAAGGTGATGGACGTGGTGTTGCGGAGGTAGTGTCGACGATCTTCTTTCTTTCTCTTCATCAACTTTTGTTTCTCTCTCTCTCTCTCTCTCTCTCTCTCTCTCTCTAGTGAATTTCAAAACATTGATTGTGGGAAGTAAATACTATATATGTGTATATATATATATTTCTACATATAATTATATAGGGTTATTTTGGTCTTCAAAATAAATTAGGGACCTATTTCTAGTTTTATTTTAAAAAGGGTTCAATTTCTATTTAGGTGTCTATAGTATGACTATATACTAAGTTACCCAAAATACAAAGACTAAAGTGACAAAGAGCAAACTTCAGGGGGTATAGTTTATATTTACGCCTTTATTATTGTTGGGCGCGCAGATAATATTCTTGAAAGACTAGCCACGAAGTCAAACAAGGTTGGCCATTGGGCCAAGATCCACGTTACCCGTTGGGTTTGGTAAGACTTGTTGTAAGTATTTTCTATTAAAGTAATCAAGTTTGTACTAGTTTTGTTAAGGTTTTATAAGACGGGGAATGGGAGGTCTGTATAAAATGTGTGTATACATTGTGTATATAAAAATTTGAATCATTTATTATGTATAATGAATGATCTAGTTTTATATGTACATATTTTATGTGTATTAATGCACGAAATGAATAATTAATTCAAATATTTATGTGCACACTTTATATACATATTTTATGTACATCAATCATTACTCTTATAGGACTTAAATTGTTTTTTTATTTTCATTAGAGATCTCGTATTAGTCGTATAGGTTTTTAACATTCTCTAATCTCACCCACATGAGGTGTAGGCAAACCATTTAATATAGCTTTATTATATAAAAATATGATACTTAAGGGCGGAAGTTGCCGCGGGGCTGTAGCCTGTAGTTAAGGGTGTAATCGGTTCGGTGTGATTTTTGGCAAAACTGATCGATTTTGATTCGGTTCGGAGAATGTAAAATTTTGGTTCGATTTCGATTTTACGCTGCACAAATGAAATGAAAACTAACCGAACCAATCGGTTTGGTTCGGTTTGTCAATTTGGTTCGATTTTTGAACACCCCTACCTGTAGCCCATTTTTTGACAAGGATAGTTATATGGACACAACTTGTGCACAACTTTAAAAAATTTGTTTATCTCTCTTCTGTCACTGTGGGGTCCACTGACATCACAGGAGAGAGATAAACACATTTTTTTGGGTTGTGCACCAAATTTTATCCTTTTGACAATACTTTATTTATATTGTTAAAAAAAATTTAGGGAGAATCAGTGAAAATATTGACATAATTAATAGTATTTTTTTTGGTAGTGTGAAAATGATATTATGATAAGAACTTTTAGACTTAAAGATATTTATGATTAGTAATTAGGGAAATGTCCTCCATACAAAAGTATTAAGTGAAATTTCACTGAACTCGTACCCGAATATGATTCATAATTAAGGAAATGTTCTCCATACAAAAGTATTAAGTGAAATTTCACTGAACTCGTACCCGAATATTAAGTGAGATTTCATCTAACTCGACATTTGAGGGCTTTTTAATGAATTTAAATTGGAATATATACTCCTTATATATAGTTACTTTGTCTACTTGAATGTTTAGTAATTTTTTTCTTTAGAGATTTTTACTTGGACTTTTCAATAGTTGTTTGTTACATTTTTAGTGTTAAGTAGTGAGCCTTTGGACGAGAAGTTATTCAGTGAGCTCGTTACGCCACGTCAGTATGTTGATGTTGTGTGATCATTTAATCTTTAATCACCCACTTGTTATTTATTTTTAAGGAGATCATGATAAGTGGTTACTGGAATTTAAAATTTGAAAGTTGATAAACACTTGTCATGATCCCCCCTAGAAGGAGGGAGCAAGTAGGTGGTTAAGAATAAATGGCCACACCACGTCAGCATACTGACGTGGCGTGACGGGCTCACTGAATAATTTCTCGTATCAAACCCGCTAGAAAAAAGAAATTTAAAAAAAATTCAATTCCAACACTTACATATATGGGTTATCATATATACGCGAAGCTGAGTCCCTGGTAAGCTCACTTCGCTTACATTTTGTTAACGATCTCGAACCCTATAAAAGGACGTCAAAACTGTTAAACAAGAGTTATATCTAAGTTCTGAATCAACTTCAATGTATAATATCTGTGAGCTAGTAGTTTTGTTACTATATGCACTCGCATACATCATCCCTTCTAAATCTGCCTTGTTCTTCTTCCCAGGTTAATAATAATGCTCCTTATATATATATATATATATACTGTATATATATATCCTATGAAGCATTTGAATATGATTAGAATGTAGATACATTGTTGTGTGAAGACTTGTTCTTACTCAAGCTCTGCTTTATTTTTGGTTTTGTCTTTGTTTGTCTAGTTTTGATTTCGACCCTCAGCCTAGCAGAGCAGTCAGTGATCCTGATTACGTACATCACAAATACGATGAGTTATGGTCTCCTCGAAGCCACCTTAATCGCGAATTTTCAAGAAGGGTTCACAGGAATTATGGTTCTTGTACTTTTCTAACCATCTGATAGAGGTTACAACGATAACATGACCTATGAGAAGTCGCCGTAATTTATTTACCCAAATTAAATTCTTTGCAACGATGTGATAGTTAGTACATGTTTCGTTAATTTTTGTTAATTATAATTTTGCAGGGTTTAGTGCTACTATGGCGTAAATGGAATCTTTATGTGGCCGTTTTGCTAATAGCAGTGGGTAAAGCTGGAGTAGACCCTCTTTTGAAAGATTTCCTTGCCATTGAGTTGCGGAAAGGAGCTAAGAACCTAGATGAGGAGGAGGAGGTAGCTGGGGCCGCTAAAAGTTTTTGGTGGGGCTTTTGGTATTTATTGGGCTCCCTTGGGGCTATTTTTGGAATGGGGAGAGTTTCTTCTTTGACGATAACCTGCAAAATTACAGCTATTTTATTGGGAGTTGCTGTTGTAATTTTGCTATCGGGTTACACTTTCTATCAATACGAAAAACCAACTGAGAGGGGCGCCCTAACCACCATATTTCGAGTTTTGAGGGCTGCAATATCAAAAAGGCATCTTTCTTACCCTGAAGACCTTAATGCTTACTATAAGAATGATAATAATGACATACAATTATTGCCTCAGAGTCGACTCATTAGGTATGCGCTCTCTCTCTCTCTCTCTCTCTCTCTCTCTCTCTCTCTCTATATATATATATATATATGTACAAATGTATGTATGTTTCCCTAATTTTATTGCACCTTGTTCACTTAAGAGGCACTAAATAATTTTGAAAAACTAAAAAGGGTTTGGAACTTTAAATTCTAAAATTTTAAATGTGAAATTTTGGTCCCTAAAGTTTTATAACTGCAACAAACAAGTCCGATTAGCATTTGAGTGACGAATACTTTCGTCATTAAAAGGAAAATTTGTTGTTGCAAAAAGTTTTCGAGAGACCAAACTGCAACTTATCCCAAACTTTAGAAATCAAAATGCCACATTTAAAACTTCAAGGTCTAAAGGGCAAAGCCCACTCAAACTTTTAAAGTGAAAAGTGCAATTTATCCTACATTAAATACTAAAAACTTTTATGCTTATTTTTCAAAAGAGAGCATTTTTACTCACCCAGTTTTGGTCCACCATTTCTCATTCAGGAGTTCACTAGGTAGCACGTGTCTCATTCCAATAATTATGTAACCTAGGTGAGCAATGATAGACCAAAAATAAGTAAGCAAAAATGCTATCCTTGCAAAAAAATCTAATGAGCAATTTTTTTTGGCTTTTTAATTGAAGTGTAACCTATACCAATTCAACCACGAGTAATGCTAGATGCACAACAAAAATGCACAACGAAATGCACAACCAGCTTAAAATTGTTGGACTTTGTGCTGAAAAGTCTGTACACACAAAAAGACAAAAAATGGAGTGTACAGCTTTTTCAACACGAAGTCCAATAAATTAAAACAGGTTGTGCATTTCGTTGTGCACTTTTGTTGTGCATCTAGCATTACTCATTCAACCACATGTGCGGCATAACAAGTTAAAACTACGGCTTCCGTTGATTAAGCATTAACTTTTCCTTAGCAAAAAAAGCATTAGCTTTTATAATTACTAGAATGTGAACCCGTCAATTACTCGTAATTGCACGGCATACAATTTTAAAAATAAAATAAAATTTTTACTGCTAGTGTCATTCAAATTTTATTACGCCTTAATTACTACGATAACAATGATCGCACATATAATATTATCTCTCAACTTTAAATCATCATAATTTACTCATTTTTTAAGGTTTTTTGGGTGAATTTTTTTTTTATTTTTTTTGAATTTCATGTATTTGTGTTAGATCTACACATTGGAATTCAAAATTGTACAAACAAAAATAATTTGGAACCTCATTTTTCGATTTTATACATCAAAATAGAAAATGTTATTTTTTTTGACAAACATATAATATTGAGTTATAAAACAGTCATCATTTTCTTATTTTTTTTGGCCTTTTTAGATGGTTTTTTTTAAATGTATTTCATTGAGATCTACGTAATGGGGTTCAAAATTTTACAAAAAAAGATACGTTGCAACCTGATAATATTATATTTTTGTATTAACGACAATAATTTTCTCAATTATTGGGCTTTTCGGGTGAATTTTGAATTTTTATTTTTATTTTTTTTATTTCTTATATTTTTTTTTTAGATCTATGCATAGTGCCAATTTTACAAAAGGAATATGTTTTTGTTATGTTTATGTGAAAAAAAAATAGTTTTTCATATTTTTTGTAATTTTTTGTTTTTTTCTCCAGTATTTCACGGTCAATATTGATCTTATTTGATAGATCTCATTTGTTGATTCCAAAATATCAAATCTTATAAAAACTAAACTTGTAAAACAGAAGTTATAACAATTTGAAGTTTTTTAGGCATAAAAGTTATGATAAAACGGACCTAATGAGTTAATGAAAAGTAGTATCAGTTTTAACTTGAAAGAGTATTATTTGAGGGAATTATGGCCGAAGCTCTTTTTTTTGGGGGGGAATTATTGGAAAATCCTACAAGTAACCCTCATAAGTTTAAAACTCCAATTGGTTGGACCATTTTCTAAAAAGGACAAAAGGAATCTAAACTAGTGCTCACAAGATATAAATGCAAGCACCATAAAAAATCCCATGTGACTCTAGCACCTCGCGCGCCTCTCCTTGGTTCAGCCACTCACACCGTGTGAGTGACTGTACCATATGAAATCCATTTCGAAAAAGTTTTTTAAAATTTAAAGCCCCATAGCTTTTGATCTACAACTCTATTTTTTATAAATTTTATACCGTTGGAACCGTGTCGACGAGAGCTACAAAACTAGTACCATTGTTGATATGTTTTGAGCAAAAAATTTTTTTCACATTTTACCTGCCTTGTTCAGTTGTTCCTATAAAACTTAAATTTTCACTTGATATTTGTGTACGCGTTCAGTGACATTTCACTGACTTTCATGTATGTCAGGTAAAATTCACTAGAAGTAACTGACTAAATTTTAAAGTTTAATTTGATTATTAATTTGTTAAAAAGTCTCTTAAATGCAAAGTTAAGTGAAATTTCACTTAATATTTATGTATGAGTTAAGCAAAATTTCACTAAATATTCATATATGCATGGTGAAATTTCACTTCTTCTTCTTCTTCTTCTTCTTCTTCTTCTTCTTCTTTTTTTTTTTGCATATTAAACAATGCATATTTTGTTAAAAGAAGCAAATTTCATAATCAATTATAAAATACCAATTTTCAGCCAAAACAAGTGTAGGAATTCTTGTTAAAATTCGTCCTTTGTTTTTTCTTCTCAAAACATACAAATTTCATGTTTTTACATACATAAATAATAAGTGAAATTTCACTTGATATACATAAAATATTAAGTGAAATTTCACTCAATACATGAAAATTTTCATATTTTTACATACATGAATAATAAGTGAAATTTCACTTGATATACATAAAATGTTAAGTGAAATTTCACTGAGTACATGAAAAATATTAAAGGCTCTCTCCAAAAAAGCCCTAAGTTCAATTTTTGCAAAGCTCATAAACTAGTTACCAAATGAATTAACATGAAATTGTGCTTTAAAAAAGGAGAAGCACCAAAATGGGGGCCAAACTAAGCCTTAATGAGGTATCAATGGCTTTATTGCAATTCGTTTTTTTTTTAATTTTTTTTTATACATATAAATTTGGCATACATAAATATTAAGTAAAAATTCACTGAACTCGTACATGTTTTCTTCCTAAAAAACATGAAGTTAAACTTAACATTCGTGTACTCGTTCAGTGAGATTTCACTTAGTAGCTTAAGTGAAAATTCACTAACTATCCCAAAAGTTACTAGAAGTAACTCTCTAGAGTTTAAGGTCTAATTTGATACTTACTTTGTTAAAAAGTCCCTCAAGTGTCAATTTAAGTAAAATTTCACTTAATATTCATGTATAAGTTCAGTGAAATTTCATTTAACATTTATGTATGTAAAAACATGAAATTTCACTCTATCTTTTTTTTTTTTTCCTCTTTCATATTAAACAATGCATATTTCATTTTAAAAAAAAATCAAATTTCACAAATTAATTATAAAGCATAGTTTTTCGACCAAAACAAATGCAAAATTCTCGTGAAATTTCACTAAAACTCTCATTAAGAACAAAGTGAACATTCGGTTTTTTTTTTTTCTTACAACATATCAACTTGACATACGTGAATATTACGTGAAAATTCAATAACTCATACACGAATATTATGTGAAAATTATATTAGGTTCGTCTGGAACATGCTATGTAAAAATAAGAATTTTTTTCTTTTGCTCAAAAGGTATCAACAATGGTACTAGTTTTGTAGCTCTCGTCGACATGGTTCCAACGATATAAAATTTGTATGAAACAGAATTGTAGATCAAAAGTTATGGAGGTTTAAAGGTTAAAAAAATATTTTCGAAATTGATATCATATGATACAGCCTCTCACACGGTGTGAGTGGCTGAAAGAAAATGCAGGCACGTGAGGGTTGGGGGGACGTGTTGGATTTTCTATAGTGCATGCACTTGTACCGTGTGAGCACTGGATTAGATTCCTTTTGTCCTTTTTAGAAAATGGTCAAACCAATTGGAGTTTAAAACTTTTGAGAGTTAGTTGAGGGGTTTTCCAACAATTATCTATTTTTTTTTAATGAAGATTTATCTACTAATAATTGTAGTACATATATATATTTGATATTTACCTGAATCCGGACTAGATACGTATACACACTCCACACATGCTTGTCTTTTATTTTCCATTATTTTCTTAGCAATCAACCACAAAATCCAACAAAGAAAACAAAAACCATAAATCAATTAAAACGGACGAACATACCATAAATTAATAAAGAAAACGTCTAAGATGAATAAAGGTCCTTGAAAAATTTTAGAAGTAACCACGGAGAAAAAATAAATTAATTAAGAAAGCAGCATAAGATCGAAGTCCAAAAAAAGATAAAGTTATGGTCGTTTAATTAACTTAAACAGATAATGTGAAATGCATATGAAAACAGATAATATTATATGTCTAGAGAGATAAAAGTCAAAAAGGACTCTAAGTTATCTGTTTTGGCACAATTTCCATATCCAATGCATCTGTAGATCTCGAAAAAATATATGAAAAGAAAATAAAAAATCAAAAACGAAGGCCAAAGAATGAGAAAGATATGGGGACCATTTGAAGTTAACATTTAAGCATATCATTTGTTATCTGTTTGTTAACAGATAAAATCACTGAAGAACCAGTTAGAAAATTCAATTTTTTCCCTTCATAAATTCATACTATATATAAATCTTGTTTTAACGATCTTAATTTCACGATTTCAAAAACAGAAACTTTATGAATAAATAGTTTTTAAAAAAAAAAAAAAAAATTTGGAAGTTGTGTAATTTTAAGGTGTAAAGAAAACTAATGAAGATCGACAGTGCATACCTAACTTTCAAAAGGTTAAATGACCGAAAATAAGAATAAAGTTGAAGCTGGATTCTAATTGATACATCTTAGCTAAAAATGCCAAACATTTGGGTTTTTGCTTATACCAATGCATTTTAAGGGATTAATCTTCACCAAAAATCCATTGTTTAATTAACATACATAAATGGACTCGTCAAAGTTCCATACTAAAATTGTATCTCACTGGGAGACTTTGGTTTATTTGGAATTCTTAAATAAGTACGATAATTAATATTTCTACATTTATACTTAGAGAGAGGTAAACACATATTATAGTGGTGTGTCCATGTGCTCGCATATATATATATATATATATATTTTGAACAGCAAGAAAAGAATTTATTAAAAAGGAACAAGGCCAAGAGATGGACAAACACCCAACCAAAAAAAAAAAAAAAAAACAAAGATCCAACCTTAAAATCCAAAGAAAACCAAACAAAACCCTCAAAAAAGAATAGGAAGAAACAAATACAATGAGGGTGAATGAAGCAAAACCAGCAGCAGAAAAAAGAATCCAGCAGCAACGTGCCCAGCTTATCAGAATCCAGCAGCAACTCACCCTATCTCAATCCCGAAATGCAAAGCCACAAGCTCCCTTCAGTCTCATGAAAAAAGCAGCGAGCACATATTCTAATTTCCTCTAACAGGCCACCATCAACCAAAGCAAGACGTTACAAAGCAGCCCTGAAAGCCACAGACAAGACGGAAAACAACGCGAAATAACCACAAAAAGCAAAAAAGGAGAAAACCCGCCGCAACAAACAGACTGAGAACCCACGCAAACAATGTTATTAACAACCCGCGCGCATATATAATATAGCAAGGCAAACAATGTTATTTGTTTGGTGATTGCAGATGGTTGGATAGAGCGGCGATTATAAGAACTACAGCTTCATCTCTTAGTCCACAAGAACAAGAACGAAATGGGGGACTTTGTACCGCTGTAGAGGTGAAGGAAGTAAAGTGTCTTTTGAGAACGTGCCCTCTGTGGGCAATTTTCTTTGGGTATTGTCTCATGAAAGCAACAGGAAGCACTTTCTTTTTCGAGCAAACTACCAACTTGAATGATCAACTTCGCAACAATTTCAGACTTCCTCCTGCCTTTTTCATGTTAGTGCAGTCAACTTCGGGCCTTGCAATCTCCTATCTATACTCATTTGCTACAAAACGGTGGCCTAACATTGTTAAACGTCCGGAGTTAAGAATTGTTCTTGGAATGTTATGTGCTCCCTTGTGTTGCATCATTGCTAGATCAGTTGAGGTTCGAAGATTGAAGTTAGTCAAAGATAAGGGATATCCAGATGTTGAAGATATTGGAACTATTTCCATGAGTATTTTTTGGTTAACTCCACAATTTTGTTTATTAGGCCTTATGGAAGGTCTCGTTGACGATGTGTTTAAAGAGTTGTTCTACGATCAAGTAGGTGAATCCATGAGGAAGTTTGGGCAGGGATTCAATGAGTTTGTGTTGGGCATTGGTAAATTTGTCACCATGTTTTGGATGTTGACATTTAGAAATTGGATTGGTGCCACCATAAACGATAGTCGTTTAGATAAGTATTACTTAGTTTTGGCAATAGTAGTCATTGCGAACCCATTCTTCTTTTGGTATAGTTTGAAAAAAAATTGCTACAAATGAGCTAGACCAGGAGAGCAAGAAGAGGACTCAAAACCTATTGAAGAAAATGGAGCTAGACCAGGAGAGCATGAGGAAAACTCAGAACCCATTGAAGAAAATGGAGCTAGACCAGGAGAGCATGAGGAAAACTCAGAACCCGTTGATGAAAATGTTTAAAGACCAACTCTTATGGTAGCATATATATATATATATATATATTGTTTCACAACACAGTTATTTTAATAATTACTAATTGTGCATTGGGACGTCTAGTACAGGAATTTTTTTATTTTTTATTTTTCTTGTTCTTGTTTTTTTGGACAAATGGTAAGAAATGATACAGAGTGTTTCAATTTGAAGAGT
Source organism: Hydrangea macrophylla (assembly GCA_033977485.1). Classification (NCBI taxonomy): domain Eukaryota; kingdom Viridiplantae; phylum Streptophyta; class Magnoliopsida; order Cornales; family Hydrangeaceae; genus Hydrangea; species Hydrangea macrophylla. Next base: position 110,039,781 of record CM066999.1, read on the forward strand.
AACAATAATAGGACGTAACATGACATTTACATTAACTACAACAATGTATGATCCACGTAGCAAACACTCAAACCCAAATTCAACTATTTACACCGAATTTGAATCATATTCATATTGCAATCCGATCCATTAATTTACCAATCTAAATGAATCAAATAAGACTATAGTCCTCATGAGTCATTACAATGTCACGTGACTCACGTGGTGTGAATATGAATGTTAATACAGCTTTCATGTGTGGTTCAAAAGTCCACAACTAACCTGTACCGTACTGGTTGAACTTTCGTGTGTGGTTTAATTGCTTGTAGATGTTAGCAAAAAAAAAGAAAAAATTGCTTGTATCCCTCTTTAATTTTGTTGTGAGGAAGCTTCTTGAAATTGACACAAGGAATGAGCATGGCAAGTTCATTTGGGAAGGTCAGTCAAAGTTTGCGAGAACTTGAGAGAGAGAGAGAGAGAGAGAGAGAAAGAGAGAGAGAGGGTGAAGACTGTTTCCCCGATAAGTATGTGTTGATAACACATGGAAATCATCACTCAGAGAGAGAGAGAGAGAGAGAGCGAGAGAGGGAGTTAGAGAGAGGTTGTGAGTATATTGCAGATTTGTTTTCTGTAATTGATATGTTGAGTAAATAAATTACAGATTTTGTTTTTTGTAATTGATTTTTTCAGTGTAGAACTCTTTCGTATTACTCTTTTCCTATAGTGGCATACTATCTCTTTTCTTCGTCTATCCTTGCCCATTTGTGTGATCATTTTCTGTCTCAATTGCTAATCAACTCGAATAAATGACTAAGATTTCTGAACCGATCATTGAGCTTCAAGTTGCAGTGGTTTCTACACTCCGGAATTACTTGATCTTTCCCAAGTATGCCTTTTTTATCTCAGGTAACGTTTAATTTTCATGGCAATTTTTATTCGAAAGTCCTCTAAAATAAACTTTTTTAGTATTCGGAACAACCATTTTTTTTATTTTAGTGAAAATTTCACACGTTATATATAAAAGTCATGTAAAATTCACATAACTTGTGTTTAAAATTGAACTTCACATAACTTTTAAAATGTAAGAATCACTTGATCCGATTAAATTTCATTAGTCATGGAGTTTAAAGGCAGATTGTGGCTTTCATGACACATGGTCTGATTTAAATATTGTGGGGGGGGGTTGCGGGGTTTGTGTCTGGCGTTGCTTTGAGTGGTTTAGTTGTGGCTTTTCTTTTTGCTGGCTGGTCTGCAATTGTCCCTGACATCTTGTTTTAGTATGGTAGCATGTTGGGCTTGAAATGGGCTCATGGTTTGTGACTAGAAGATTTTGGTGGTTAGTAAAACTTTACAAGTTAATGTCGCCCTGGTTTGTGGTTTGCTAGGGGGCTACCTCTCAAGTTTTTTCCACGGTGTCCATGATGATTACAATTTGATTTGTTGCGGTGCTGCAGTTGGGCTTGGAGTTGCTTCCAAATTTGATGGTTAATTCATTAGCTGGCTGTTTTTTAAGACACATTGGAGTCTTTTGGCAGGTCATTTTGCTCTCAGTGGTTCTGAGTCTTGGTTACATGGATTTCTTGCTGTTTTTTGGGGCTGTGTATAGGGGTTTTTTTGGGGCAATTTGGTTGAGTTGGTCCATGGTTCTCCTAATGAAAGTCTTCATAGGACAAGGCATTTCATTTGGGGAATCTGGGTAAGCTAAGGGGTTTTGGGTGTCTTTTTTTCTTAGTATACGAGTGGATGTAATGTAAATATGGGTTCTTTGCTCCTTGATTTCTTTAATGATATTGGCTGTTCAAAAAAAAAAAAAACAGGTTATCCTTTATACTTAATTAATCTAAAAGAGAGACTTATAACTGAATTTCTAATACTAATTTTCATTTACCTAATTAATTATGCATAATGCTATGATTCCAAAAAAAATTTCAAAATTAGTGCTTCCCAAATGATGTGGCAGTGGAGACAGGTCTAATACAGTTAGACTAGTTGAATTATGATTGGAAGTTAGTTATCGGTGCCTACTGCCACATCATTTGCGCTATGATTGAGAGTTCAAAATATGAGAGAAAAGAAGAGAAAGGGAGAGAAAGTACCTCACTTTCTCTCACTTTCTCTCGATTGCGAGTTTTAATGAGGAGAGAAAAGGAGAGAAAGGGAGAGAAAACTAACCTCCACTTTCTTTCAATTTCTTTCTCTCCAAATTGGGAAGAAAAGGAGAGAAAAGAAAGTGAGGATTAATTAATATTTCTTAATACCCACTATACCCTTCTAGTCTAGTCTTACCTAATTGTAATTCCATCTAAATCCTAGGGCTTGTATTATAATACACATACATGTATTATAAAAATTAAAACAAAACACAGCTTAGAAAACCAAAGACGACCAAACCTTCCATTGCCAGTTTACTTTCCTAGGTATGTATGGCGTGAGTGTATGAGGGTTTGTTAGTCCAAGTTGTTGATGGGTAGAATGGTAACTTATTTTTTTTTTCTTTTCTTTTCTTCTTAACTTGCAATCAAGGGGAAAGAAAGTTACTTTCTCTTCTCTCCTCAACTTCCAATCAAGATGAAAGAAAACACCATCTTTTCTCTTCTCTTCTTTTCTCTCCTCACTTAAGACTTTCTTTTCTTTTCTTTTCTCTCATAAACTCCCAATCATAGCGTTGGGAAGCACTTTTGTGGAAATTTTTTTTTGAGAAGCATGGCATTACTCATTAATTATTGGGAATGATTAGAATGTAAATTGTGCTAAAGACTTGTTCTTACTATACTGATGACTTTCTGATTAGACTCTTCTTTTTGTAGTTTTGATTATGAGCCTCAGTCTAGCAAAGAAGTCAGTGATCCTGATTTCATATATCACAGACACAAGGGAAGATGTTGGTCTTCTCAATGCAACGTTAATAGTGAATTTTGAAGAAGGGTTCACAGGAGTTATGATTCTTCTATTGAATCACATTGCAATTGCATATTCTGGTCCATTCAAAATGGTTCTCTTATCCACTGTTGCCTATGTTATAGTAAGCGGTGTTGATACTTTTCCAATTAATTAGTTTGATTTGACTAAGCTCCATGTGATAGTCTTGTTAGTATATGCTCTGCAGTTAATGAGAATCAGTTTTTTTGAATGGGATTGCCTCTCTGCTTGTTGGTGAGTCCAATCACCCAAAAGGCCAACTCTCATAGACTGGATGGTGCTACGTAGGACTGCATGTAACACCCTGGTGCTTCCTAAGAACTTATAGGCACTGGCGGAGGCACATTGGGACCAGGGGGCCCAGGCACCCCTGAGATTTTGAAAATTAAAATTTTACCCTAAGTTTTTTTAGTATTTTACATTTAAGCCCCCCCTCAATTATGTTTAGACCCCCTCCTCAAATTATGTTTAGGCCTCCCTCAACTTATGTTTAGGCCCTCAAAGGGGTCCAAGGCCCATTTTAGTGCTATCAACTACATATATATTGATATACAGGTATATACAACTCAAAGGAAATGCGCCTAAAATTTTAAAAATTACACTTTTAGTGTGATAATTTTATGCGTTTTAGAAATAGACCCCCTTAAAATTTTGAAAGACACTATACAATATTTACGTGTCACCGAATAGACTTATATTATAAGCATATCCCCAAAAAATCACAATTATAGACAAGTAGACCCTAAAAAAATTGTCAATTATGTATGAATAGACCCCAAAAAAAAATTTTCGGGGGTGTTGTCCCCGAACCCCCGTATAGCCTAGGCCCTCTCTGGCCAAAATTTTTGCGATTGAAAAACACATACCTCCATTCTATAAGATAATGATTAGTTTACCCGACAAAATTTTATCTTTTGGTTAGTTTTCAATATGACTACTTCACCATTGTAAAAATAAATTTACTAACATTTGAAATTTATCCTCTTCACTATGTGAAACAAGAGAGTATACTTTGTTAATGATCTGTTTCAACTGTATTAATTTTGTATATATAAATCCTAAATGCCACTAGGATTTATCTGTCCGACATGATAAGTTAGTCTAATTTTTAAATATAAAAGAAAGGTCTCTATATTTATGACATAACTCACGAAAATCATTGTAATTTATCCTAAATTCTCTATGACCATGAGATAGTACATGTTTCATTAATTATTGTTAATTATAATGCAGGGCCTAGTACTACTATGGCGCGGATTGAATTTTTATGTGGCCGTGTTACTAATAGCAGTGGGTAGAGCTGGAGTAAAGCCCCTTTTGAAAGAGTTCCTTGCTGCCCAGTTGAGGAACAGAGATAAGAGCATAAATGGAGATGAGGATCAAGTTGTGGCCCGCACAAATTTTTGGTGGGGGTTTTGGTGTTTCTTGGGCTCCCTTGTGGCAATTTTCTGGATGGGGAGAGTTAATTGGAAACCCGCCTTCCAAATTATAGCAATTTTTTTGGGAGTTGCTCTTGTAATTTTCATGGCGGGTTTCACCTTCTATCAACATGAAACACCAATTGGGAGCCCCCTAACCACCATATATCGAGTGATGAAGGTTGCAATATCGAAAAGGCATCTTTCCTACCCTGATGACATTAATGCGTACTTCATGAATGACAATAATGGCGTACAATCATTGCTTGAGAGTCGATTCCTTAGGTGCACAATCTCTCTCGATCTTTCTTTCTATCTTTTTTTCTTTTCTTTTTTCTTTTTTTTTCCTTCTTTCTTTTTAAATAACATTTTTTTTTCGAAAAAAAAATGATTAATTAAAGAAAAAAGCCAAAGGCAGGTACAAGAGGGACATACCCAAGGTATAACAGAAAGCTCAGAACATATGCATATAAAAGAATATGCAAACCATGGTGGATGGGAAACTTTCTAAAGCGAAAGCATAAAAGGAAACTCATTCTAAAGAACAACTGAAGACAAAATCCTAGTGAAAAGAAGAACACAAGGTGCCAAAACCTGTACCCAAACAATGAAGGCACAAAACAAGCAAAAGGAAACAAAAAGAAGAACAGAACTAGCACAATCATCTTTTTAAATAACATATTCCAAAAAGAATCAATACAAGCTAGCATACATAAGTAAATAAAATACATAAAAAATGAGAAACACACAAGCACACACACACACACATATATATATATATATATATATGTATAAGTACACATAGATGCATATTAGATCTTACTATTATATTTGACTGGTGTAGTAAGATAACACTGAGTCCAATCACTACACCAAAAACGCTAAACTGGCAATGTTTAAAACAGTGCCTGACCAAATCTGGCACTGTTTTTTTCAGTGCCAAAAACAGGGGATCCAATTTTTTTGGCACTGTTCAAAACAGTGCCAGATTTTGGTCAAAGGGTACCAGATTTAGAGATTTGGCACCCTTTTTTGGCACTGTTATTAACAGCACCAAAATTTCAAGATAACTTGTCGACACGCGGCAACTTTTGTTCTTGCCACGTGTACATGTCGGGTACATTAATCTGGCATGCTTTCGGCACTGCTAAAAACAGTGCCAATTTTCATTCAGTGTAAAAAAAAATTTCATCTGGCACGATTTTGAGCAGTGCCAAATTTATTTCAAGGAGAACCAAAATTTAGCAAAATCATAGCACGAATATATAAAATACCTATAGCACCTGTATCAAAAATAACACTTCTAATCACAACTACAAATAACAATCAATATATAATAAATCCCCAATATATAGAAAATAAAAACCACAGTAATTCAACATTTAGTGTATACATGAAACATAATAAACCAACATATAAATCCAAAATAAAGTTCCTAACACAAAATAGAACCATGGAAATCCAGCATATAACGGCTTCATTCTTGGATTTTGCTATTCCTCCTAAGCTTGAACCCGCATCACTCCTTTCTCCATCAAATGAAGAAATATCTGTATCTTCAACATTAGAAAGGAAATCCTCAATATACTTTCCTGCCTCTTCTATAAGAGATGCTTAGACGTCCTATTTTTGTCATTATTCCTCTGCAATTAACACAATAATTTTGTCAACATTGGTCCAATGCAAGCATACCAATACATCGCACACCTTCTAGTACCGATACAAGAAATAAGTAATATCTTCGCTTCAAAAATACAAAAAGGGTTTAACACAAAATTTATGACCACACTCCATAACCATTGCAAACTTTTTTGTAAAAATGTTCATAAATTGCAACCAAGAAGTTAAAGGCAGGCACGGAATGCACTTTACTAGAACCTCTACATTTCAATGAATAAGGGATGAACGGTTTGATCAGAAAAGAAAAGAACAGAGTATAGGTGAAGGATAATAGCAATTTCTGGAACTGTTAGAAAAAAACAGGCAGCTCAAGGAATACATAATAACGGAAAATGGGAATGTGTTATCTGAAGTAATAAAGAGCTAGAAGTAGAACAAGGGTCAATTCAGGACTCTTACCCAAGGACTGCTGAAGCAGCTGAACTATGGAGTCTACCTAGGGACTCGCTCACCCACGATTTTAAACTAATTCACCAACGTACTAGCGTACTAGGACTCATACACCTCCCCAAAAATGTAAATCAAATCGACTTCAATCCCTTTCCTTTGCATTACAAAACTAGATGATCAATTTCCTTGAATTTTTGATGCTCACTAATCCAAGAGTCTTCTGGATCGTACTTATCCTTCGACAAGATATTGAGTGTAGCTTCCACCCCTATTACTAATGGTGTTGGACTTTAAGTTGAGCACATCCAAAATGATAGAAGAATTGGTTGGCAGGACAATCCCATAGCACCAACTTTGACGTGCGATAAACAAGTAATTTATTTGCGTGAAATAAGTGGGAAATAAATATGAAAAATACATTTCAAATATACTTGATAAAATTCAAAAATATGAAAGCCAGGGCGAGATTAACAATATACATTCACCAACTTATGCAAAATCTGGACTTGCGTACCTCAACAACATCAATGAAGTCCTGTTTTCTGTAAAAAGCACCAACCCACTTAGTATGATCTGCACTCCTGAATAACAAGGTGAACAACATAACTACATGAGCTTATAACTACTTAAGTAATAATTGTGATGGCATACCATCTTTGAACAAACAAGAAAGTTAGCCCCTAGAGAGACAGACCAAGACTCAGACTCAGACCCAGACTATCCATTGCTATAAATGACTAAGGTCCCAGCAACTTATTTGCAACATAACAATTATTATATCATAAAAAATAATTGTAAATGGAGAACTCTATTCGAGAAGTGGTATAGAGAAATCTAGGGAATATGTATTCAGTTTCTTGGACTTGCAGAAATTAGAAGACTACTAGTTCACTAAAGCAAAAAAAAAAAAAGAAAAAAACATTACCTTTTTATTTTTTATTTTTTTTTGCTTTAGTGATTTGTCTTGTGCATAAACAAATTAGGATATAACACATGAAACTAATATGGATTTGAATGAAGACATGATATATTCCCAGTGGAAAACAACAAATCAATGACAATGAGACCTCTTCACAATACAAAAGGATTATACCCGAGGTAATCTATTAGAAATAATCCATTGCAAGTACATTTGACAACATTCCAAACATAGAAATGGAGAAACAACATTACCACTGCCACCACAATTGACCACACTCAAATCACAAATTAAATGAAAGAGAAACAAAGGTGAAAATAGAAAGGTAAAATCAGTAAGTAAACAAAACAAGTAAATAGTGCGAAGAATATGTGTTTGTACCCTCCCCGACATGGAATTCATGAATCTCCCACCTGCAATCGTTCTTCCGTTGCGAAGCCCTCAAAACACTTTGGGATCGATCAATAAAGGCGTCAAAAACTCAGAATATATATATATATATATATATATATGCATATTGGGGATACACACACACATAGAGAGAGAGAGAGAGAGAGAGTGGTGACCTCAATAAGCTTCAACCCCAAATCTAACACTCCTCCATTGACGGATCAGAGGAGCTTCTTGATCTCGATCTGGTTCTTGTAAGTCATTGGTGGAGAAGCCAAGTGAGATTGGGGTCGGTGGTGGAGAAGCCAAGAGAGATTGGGAGGTCATTGGTGTATTCTCATATTTTGGGGGTTGGAGAGATGGGGTCAGTGGTGAAGCACAGAGAGAGAGAGAGAGAGAGAGAGAGAGAGAGAGAGAGGGGCAGTAACGATTTTGGGTTGGAGAGATGGAGTCTCAAATTTTGGGGGTTAGGGTTTCTTAGCTAGGGTAGAGAGAGAGAGAGAGAGAGAGAGAGAGAGAGAGAGAGAGAGAGAGAGAGAGAAACGGCTGAAAAGGAATTTGGGGGGTTTTTTAATTTTTGGTCAACACAATTTTGGGGGTTGGAGGGAAATGAATTCCATTGGGACGCTTTCTGGCACTGTTAAAAAATGCTCCAGTTTTGGCACTGGTAAAAACAGTGCCAGATTGACTTATTTCAGTGCCAAAATTTGGCATTGTTTTAAACAGTGCCAAATTAAATGCGCGAAAGGGTGCCAGTTTGGCACTTTTGGTGTAGTGAATGTGGTTCATGTTGATAGTGTTGCACATGTGGATCATGTTTAGTTTCACGATTTTGGCGTTTGGCCATTACCTCCTTATTTTGCAGAAACTCCACATGAACTCCCTACAAAAACTTCTTCGAAAATGGTAAAGGATATTCCAGAAATAAACAAATTAAGCATCAAAATGGAAACACAAGCTCCCAAAGGAAACTTTTACCCAGCTCAAACCTTTCTAGACATACAAATACTTGAAGAAAGAAACCAATTTCCTCCAAATGCTTATAATGGAAATTCAATTTATGAATGAAATATTGATATAAAGGGACGTTCCTATTCATCATATAGAATCTTCATGGTGTTCTTGAGATGTATTGAATTCAAGGTTTTATGTGTTTATTTTCATTTTAGAGTGAACACTTTGTTTCAAAATTGAATATTACAAATCAACCTAGTATGAAACGCTACAAAATGTTTAAATGGCACTTTACCACAGTTACATCCATCCACATTTGTAAACAGTTATCATATGAATACAATAGTTCTCTTGGTGTTTTAAAAAAAAAAAAAAAAAAACATCCATACACATTGTATTATATATATATATATATGCACATATATCTAAATACATACATGCTTAATTATAGCCCCGGCCCAGACAAACTTAGTTGTTGACCGATGACAGGTGGTTGGACAAAGCAGCGATTATAAGAACTGGGGCTTCATCTCTTATTCCACAAGAACAGGAACGAAATGGGGAACTTTGTAGCGTTACAGATGTGAACGAAGTGAAGCTTCTTTTGAGAACGATCCCTATGTGGGCAACTTTATGCGTGTATTGTCTCATAAGCGCAACCGGAAGCACTTTCTTTTTCGAACAAGCAACCAACTTGAATGATCAGATTGGAAAAAATTTCAAAGTCCCTTCTGCTTTTTTCATGTTGGTCCAGTCACTTTCAAGCTATGCCATCTCATATCTATACTCTCTTATCATTGAAAAATGGTGGCCTAATCATGTGAGACGTACACAACTGAGATTCATTCTTGGAATGTTATGTTCTTTATGTTGTTGCATCGCTGCTCGGTTTGTTGAGGTTCAAAGGTTGAAATTAGTCACTTTAAACGGCTATCTTGATTACAAGGATGGGATTATTTCCATGAGTGTTTTTTGTTTAATTCCACAGTTCTGTTTCTTGGGCCTTGCGGAAGGTCTCGTTGAAGATGGGTTTGAAGAGTTTTTCTATGATCAAGTGGGTGAATCTATGAAAAGGTTTGGGCCTGTATTTACTGAGTCCGTGTTGGGTATTGGAAAATTTGTCAGCATGGTTTGGATTTTAACATTTAGTAGTTGGTTCGGTTCCACCATAAACCACAGTCACTTAGATAACTACTACGCAATTTTGGCAATACTAGTCATGGGGAACCTGTACTTTTTTGGGTGTATTTCAAATAGATACATCTTCAAGGGAGCTGGAGGACAGTTGGAGGCAAATTCAGAAACCATTCCACAAAGTACACTAAATTTGTTTACTTAAATTGTTCACCAATGATGTATCAATGATAATTTTAAAATTAGAAATATGAATTTGTGTTCTATTGCTTTTCAATAAATGAAGAGTTTTGGGTGTCTATATCTTCATCTGGTATGTATTTTTTTTTTTTTTTTAGGTGACCTATTTAGATGTTTATAGCATTGCTTTTCGAGACAAATCATTTGAAGATCAATGCTAACGTTGTTTACATTTGTAACAAATTGTGGTCGGGCTAAACGGGCACCCACATGTTATTGGATTGGGTCCAAAGAGGCTTGGCTTGGACACCAAGTAATGGGCTTTGGAGTCCTAAGCCATGTAAGTTTTTATGTGCCTATATATACACATATATACTACATGGAAAACCTAATAAAAATAATAATTTTCAGCAGCCTCTCATTCTCTCTCACGTTAGTTTCTCTCTCTCTCTAGATACATAATTTTTCTCTCTAGCTAATCACCAAAGGGGCTAGGGATCTAGAACGTGGCATCATCGGGGATCGCTCAAGAAGCATCTCTGCGACTATACGAGACACAAGAGAGTGCACGAAGGCAGCTAGTTCGTGGTTCAAGAGGAGGGTTCGTAACAACGCCGTTCCAACGATCCGACGAGTTATTCCGCGAGGTAAACGCACCTATACTCGTCTTATGTGCATGTGTGCATGTTTTTACAACATTTTTTCCATAAGTGTCCGTATTGTAATATCGTTATTTTTGTTTTGCTATTTTCATTTTCATTTTTTGAAAGAGTTCTCGTTGATTTTGGGGGAAGAAATGATAACAAAAAACCGGAAATCAAAATCCGCAATATATCTAACGGCTTAGTTGAGGAAAAATGAAACAAAGTACTTTTACCAAAGATACAATTATAAGGATAGAGAATAAGAAAAAGAAACTTGATAGAAATGTCTAGTTCAGTAGCTTATTCCAATGTTTAGGCTTCTTAAAAAGCGACGATTAGTATTCTTTTTTCTTTTTTTTTTTGCAAGTACCATTTTTCTAGGAAATGAAATGGAATATCAAACGTATGCAAAGTAGGAAAGGTTATGGAAGAGGTAGACAGAAGATAAACTTAGGAGCCGTTTTGTAGCATAGTAGCTTTTGGCTTTCAATTTTTATTTTTATTTTTAGAGTGAATTCTTTTATATTAGAGTCCATCATAAAAACTAGAAAAATGCCAAGTACACCGATTTTGTGCACTTAAATTATTCACCTGCTGATGTGTCGTGGCAGTTTTGAAATTAATTCAAATTTTATTTGATAATTGAAGAATAATTTGGAAATCCACATGAAAGGTGCCCCGTTTAGGTGTGCCTAACATTACTGTAAAAACTATTCTTGTACAAACTAATTATTCTCAAATACTTATTTTTGGGTTATTTATTGAAAAGGAATTCAAACTTGCTACATAACCAATCTTACAATCCAATTAGCTAGCTGCTTGTTTTAAGTTTGAGTAATGTAATGCGTTTCAAATTTTGTATCACAAACAGTTTTAAAACACATGTTAAGCAGGTACGCTTGATTTTGTTTGAAAAATGTTAAATTGATCTCACTATTATTAAATCAACAATGTTATACACACTCTGAAAATCATACCAAAATGCACAACCTTACTTAAAAAGTAGGTATTTTGTGTGTGCAGACTTTTCAACACAAGGTCCAATATTTTTAAGTAAAGTTGTACATTTTAATGTACTTTTCAAAATATGTTTAACATTACTTTTATTAAATATGGTTCCACTAACTATATGTATTTAGCATTACTGTAGATGCAAAATTTGGGGTGAATATCACACTTTTAAGTTTCATTAGGCATGGGCCAAACTAGTATAGCAAATCAACGTCTCACCTAATTGGTCCCACCTCATCCCCCAATTTTCCAAGTTCTTTGTATGGAAATGAATTAAATGAGACTAGTCCTCGTGAGTCGGTACAATGTCACGTGGTTGTGTATTTGATTTTATAAACGTGGCAGCACATGAGAGAGAGTGTGTGTGTTGGGCAGCTGTGTTTTATTTTATACTAATAGGAGGGGAGCACGTGACGTGCACGAGGACCCCTACGAATGTCTGTCTTTGATAAAAACCCTCAACCCCACCTCCCTAACTTCTTTCCCTATGATCATCAGAAAAGTTTTAAGTCACTACTAAAAAAATACTCTAATGCTTGACAAGCTTCCAAAATGCAAAACCCAGAATTGTCCCTAATGAGAAGACCTAACAAAACAACACTAGTTATTACATAAATAGTAAGTCAATCAAAGGGTTGTCCCAAGAAAAACAAAAGGGCAAAAAAACAAGAATAAACAAAACAAAACAACTCTACACAATCTCATATTTTTAATACATCAATCCCAACTTTTATACTACGTAGAGTTTTTGATGACTTGGTCTCACTTACCTATTTGAGAATGATAAGATTATCAAGTTACATATGGCTGGCAAATAATTTGGGTGTGAGGTCACATCCAAATGCAATAGAATCAGTTAAGATTAATTGGTAGTAGTTCTAAATAGTTTCACCATTACATCATTTAATTAGATTTATGTCACAAAATTTTAGATTCATAAATTTTTCAATTCTAAATTCTTTTTTACCGCAACCCAATATCTTTTTTTCTCTTACATCAATATATATATATATATATCTTTCTTTTAACCAATGTCTTCTTTTTTTTTTTTTTTTAATGTATATCTTACCTGGATTATGGTTGGACACACACACACCCCCTAACCCAACTCAATCCAACCTCAAAACCCCACAATAATCCACAACAAAACCCAGCAAAGGGAAATGTCTTTTTAGTTTGGAGCTTTAGTAGTCTATTAATTAAAAGTTATTGCAGTTGTGAGGTGTGTAATGGCCATGTAGTAAATTGCACATACCAAGCTATGCCAGGTGTAATAGCTAAAGACCAAGTAGGAGCACTGGGTCCTAATAGGGTGAGGGTGGGCTAGCCCTTCACAGCTAAACAAGAGCCCATACACATTACACACCTTGGGCTGTGAGAAGAATTAGTCAAGTCCTTTTAGTGGTAGAATTGAGGGAAACAATTAACTCGAAAAAACAATTGGCCCCCTCTTCCACACCTAGGTGATTTCTCATCAATTTTGTGGGTCCCACATGATAATACATCCAAGGCCCCCTATTCTTGGACCTCAAAAACTCCAAAATGGGGTCTCAGTTAAATTGCATTAGTTTCACAAGGTAATGGACCCTATTGACAACCTCGAAAAACCCAGTAAGTTTGGAAGATCACATCATGAAACCAACAAAGTGTCCTCAAATAGAACTCTATGACCTCAACAAGAGGTCATGGTTGCGTAGCATGTATAAAACACAAAAAAGATTGATTGGAAATCATTTATCGAACTTCAAAAGTTAAAGTGCGCTGATACGTTTTAATCGTAAAAGAATAGGAGCCAATCGTAGAAATTTACGATCGGCCAATAAGAATGTAGTTTTTGCAATTGAATCACAGAAGCAGAATATATTGCCAAATAGACCTATAGTCTCTTATCTGAATCACTGCCATCACCAGTTGTTTCTTTTTTGGGTAAATTTTATTTCGCACCCTTTTAGTTTGGGTGTGATTTTTGGTTCCTATTTTGTCACTTTGGTCTTTATAGTTTCAGTTTAGGTTTAACAGAGTGCATTCATCAAATTTTCTTACAATTTTTTATAGATTTAAGTTCAATGAAGTTGTGTCAATAATGAATGGACAACATTGAATCTAAACTTAAACCGGAAGGATCAAAGTGACGAAATTGCAACTACAGATACCAAAGTGATATTACACCCAAACTACGGGGGTGTAAAGTAAATTTTACCCTTTTTTGTTTGCTTGGCGGAGTGACCGGTTGTTGTTTCATTGCACAGACAATGAATGATGTGCAATGAATTTTCCTCTAAGCAGACAAGTCCTATAAACATAATTGAAATTTGCAAGCACAATGTGTATTGGCTTGGCACTACTACTTCAAAGGAACACACTACTTCTGGTAGGGACTGTTTCCATAGGTTTCCAATGTTGAAAATGTTACGATAGGATGCTGTAAACATGACATTTGCATTGAATACATGAATATATATATTTATATATATACAGTCAGGCTCTAAAGCACACTGGGTATGTTCACTGAGATTTAAAGTCTAAAAAAACCGAGGGTTAGTGGGGTGGCAGGACAGAGCGTGGGTCAGCGGTGCTGTCAGTGATTTTTTTAGGCTTAAAATCCCAATGTGCAAACTCAGTACACATATCCAGTGCGCTTTAGAGTCTGACTTTATATACATATATTATACACACATGTATATATACATGTGCAGCTATGTGTGTGTGTGGAATAGAACATTCTTAGATATGATTAGGACTATGTAGATCTATATAGTTTCAATTTTATTTTTTCAACATTTTTATTGATTAATTTCTTTTGATCAAAAATTAGAAATATGTTCCCTATTAATGTTGAGAAAGCATTTTTACTTAGTCATTTTTTGGTCCATCATTTCTCACTCATATTTTTATTGGGTGACACATTTCTCATTTCATTCACATTATTTTGACTTTGTATCAAAGGTGATTTGAGTGGTGGGATTGTTATTTGGTGTGTTTAATGCAAAGTTTAAATAACTTAGGCATGTATGATAAAGGAATACCAAGTTTATTTGAAGACCCCACATGTGACTTCAGAAGAAGAAACACTCAGCTCTCTCTCTCTCTCTCTCTCTCTCATCCGGTGTTTCAAATACATTATGAAATATGAACAGGGGAACAATAATCAAAGCTTGCCGATATGTCGCAGCCTCTTTTTGGGCGTGAAACGAGGGCCAAGTCTCTCTCTCTCTCTCTCTCTCTCTCTAGTCTTTATCTTCTCTATAATTCTCTCTGTGTGCATCTATTGTGACTCTCTCTCTCTCAGGCGATTGCAAGCTACTCTGACATTTGTCTCATAAAATGTATCAATTCTGTCATATAGTAGTCTTCTACTGGTGTTAGTGTAATTTATTTGTAAAGTGTTTGTGCCCAAATCTTTACTCTATGCCACTTTAACTAACGAGGTGTTAGATATAAAAACTAAAAGTACATTAGCATTTTTGTTAGTTAAGTTACTTGCGTGTTAACTTTTAAATGAGGATTTAAGTCTTATTAGTGTAGTAATTATTTTGGGTTTAGACGACCTAATACAAAGTATATAAATGTCCAAAAATAAGGCTCGGGCTGGGCCCAACCAGGCTAGCTTAAGTCCATCCCATAAAACGTTTTCTGGCCTTAAAAACATAACGTGGCCCAGCCCTACAGGCCTATACTCTGGCCGAAGTCATATGTTAGTTGGAGTTAGGCTTTGACTGCGCAAACCAACTGAATAACAATTCAACAATGCTAAGGGTAGAAATATTTTGCATAAACACTTACAAAACATACTTAATCTCTCTCATGGGTGTCACTATACGGATCTCACGTACAGTGTCACCCAAGAGAGAGATAGAGTGTGTTTGTGTAAAGTGTTTGTGCCCCCAAATATTACCCATAACAATTTGTTCATTAGTTGTGGCAATTTGTAAAAGTTTTGGGGTTTATTAATGAATTTAGAATCACATAATCGATCACAAAATGCTTTGCAAATGCATGCATCACACCTTCATCAAGTGGTGGGCTCAAATGAGAGAACTAAAAGAGGTGAATTTATTTTTTTTTGTTTTCCAAAAATAATGTTAGCAAAAGAAAAAGGCAATGGAATAACAAAGATCAAAGAAAGAGGTTGAAGAATGAAAAATCCAATCTTGATGTTTCCCAAACTTAGTAAGATAATGGTATTAAATTATCATTAAATATAGACATATGGAACTAAAATATACCAGCTGAAAAGGTTACATACTAGTGTATTGGAACATAGGAAGTGTGGGTGGCAGCATGTATATGTACATGCATATATATATTTTATTTCTTTGAGCAATTAACTTCTCGTCTCCTACACCTCTTGCTTTCTTCACATGGGATGTGAAGCATGATGACTTTGTTTTTTTGGTAAGGAATACTCAAATGGTTAATTCATTCTAAACATGTAAGTTTGCTTACCTAGCAAGACATAGTTAATTCTTAATTACACCATTGATTTATATTAGTTTGAGTAATGCGACGATTCCCATATTTGCTTCTTAACATATGTAGCAGTGGGACCGTTCAAACCAATAACAAATCAGGTGGTCCCACTATATTTTATATGTGATCTCATTAACACATGTGTTGTTAAACAAATTTGGAATATAAATTTAAGGAACATAACATTACTCTATTAGTTGAACACTATAATGGATTTCACCAAATACACCACTCAAAATGCTAACTCCATAAATGAGTAGTACACTCCTTTATTCATGGAAGGGTAAGGTTATAAAGCTCGTTTAATTTGCATATGCATAGAAGTTTAAAGCATCGTATGGAGAAGCTGAGATACAAATGGGTAGATCACTTAGTGCCCCTGCATATCTAACCAGTTGAGATAAATTAAAATTTTGAATTCGCTTGACAACTAACTTATTAAAGCTTTTTCGAAAATTAAATTGAAATTAAAGCTGAGAAAAGAGGCAGCAAATTGAAACTTAATAAAAATTTAAAAAAAAAAAATTTTAAAAGCCATACCTCTAAAACTTCCGGTGAAATTAATTGTCATTTTAAAAAATCTCTAATCTCCATAGTAGTATCGAATGCTAAACAGCCTTTAGAAAATCTCTACAGAAAAAATCTAAAAATCTCTTTTTTCCAACAGCTATCCTAAATGAGCTCTTAATAGGGTCCTAAAATCTTTCACATCCTTTGAACTCATCCATCTATTATTTCTCCTTCCAACTGTTATAATGTCAAGTAGAATATGAAGAAAATTGTACTTGAGCAATAGACGATAATAATACTCCGTACACCCAAAGGCCAAAGCTATTAGTTATTTTTTTTTTACTTTATTTACCAATCCTATATTTTATTAATTTAATTTGTATTATCATCTTGGTTTGAGGGTGGTTTAGTAGTGAAATCATGTCCAAGACCTTTTCCTACCCCTACCAATCAAAATGGATTCTAAAGAGGATAAAGAGAGGGACATAAATAAAGAAGGAAAAGCGGCACATTAAAGATGAAGAAACCTTTGGTCTTCACTTTATTTTGCACTCTTTTACTCATCCAAAGCCATCACGTACATGATAATTTGTTCAAATAAGGCTAGCCTAGCCTTTTCAAGATATTTTGGAAGCCCACAAGTTTTACCTTTCCATTCCACTAACACTGTAATCTTGCTATTCTTTAGTAATAATATATCTCCACAGTCATCATTATTTCAAGACTTAATACAATTGATTTATACAAAACAAAGCCAACCATTAAAACAATCGTCACGCTGATGTTAACGTAGTAAAGAAGTCTATACATATATGTACGTGGGTACCGAACAAATTAAATGCACGAGGGTTCGACTATTACAAATCTAAAAAGGGTTACATATATACAACTTTACCCCATTTGATCCGAGTTCTGAAACTGTTGATATGACATATATACAAATATATGTATAGTGAGGAGATGTATTACTTTGTGGATTGACAGTCAATCTATATTTACTTATATATATATATATATAATATAATGTATGAATGTTTTCTCTTTAAAAAAACTAATCCAAGGGTTAAAAATCCAACTTAATTAATTGTAAGTATGTATCTTAGCTATAAGCATTTTGGACCCTTGATCTGTCTCAATTTAAGAGTGTTCATATTTGTTCACACTTTTCAGACTTTTACCATTTTTATTTTAAAAACGGACGCGGACAAATCCTAATGGGTTAGAAAAAGAGAATTCATTTGGACTAACAATGGATGCTTTGACATGTCTAGGAGAGCTTTTTTTCAAACCTCCTGACTTGCATTTATGTCATTTCAACACGCATTCCCTTTAGAAACACCATAAGAAAGAAAGTTTACAGAGAAGGAGAATTTTACGTTACTACCATAGTGATAAGTATGCATATCTAACATCTTTCTCTAAATCTTAATAATGCTATCATTTATACCTATTGGAGTCACGGTGAAAAAATAATTTAAAGAAATAAAGAAGTAAATAAAAAGAAAGATTCAGAATATTAATGTTGATTGACTTTGGTATACGGAGCTCTCTTCGGCACACTCAAGTGGTGTGGATGCATTTACGTCATTTGTTCTCGAGGTTATTAAAATTTGTTCCCAATAAGAAATAAAGTGGTTAAAATGACGTAGGTACATCTAAATCACTTGGGTGTACCGAATAGTTCTCCTTGCTCTATAGGTTGGAATCTTTGTTACAGTTTTTTTGCTATGGGCAATTAATTATACACACATTAACCACACACACACACAAAAAAACCATCCACACATGACTAGGGGGCCAAAGGCCACAATTACATAAACCGTCATGCATGCTCTCCCTGTTGGAATTAGTAAATTATTCCTCGGGATTGATTTAGTTTATTTTAGGTCATGTTGACCACTTTATTACTGTCACTTATTTTCTTTTATTTTCCTTCCTTCTTGGTTCATTCTCTTTCCTTCTTGACTTATTCTTGTAACTTATATATACATTGGGAGTGTAAATAATATGATTATCTTTTTCTCAATTTTTCTTGATATCAGAGCCACCAAAGACCTAGCCCCTAGCCACAGCCCACCTCCTCCACCAACCCTAACTGCAACCTCTCCTCCACCACTACGCCACCACCAGCAGTCTTTCCTCACCTAGCCGAAGCCCCTCTTCACTACAAACCCTAGCCGCAGGCCACACCATGCCCACATGCCTAATCGTACATCACAGAGCCTTTGGCTCTGTTCTAGCAGCCCTCGGCTGCTTCTTCTACCTCTGTTGGGTAGCTTGTGATGTATTAGAGTCACCTTCATGCTCTTTGTTTTTTTTTTTTTTTTGGGCTTGCCGAGTGTCCGGCTGCCCGTTTCTTTTAGCCGAGTATCCGGCTGTGGTTGTTTGTTTGCTGAGTTCTTCAGGCTTTGTTTCTTATTGCTGCTATATTTTACAAGCAGTTCTTTGACGTGTTTTTTGGAGTATCTCTATGGCCTCTTCTGGTACGGATCAGGATGTTCTTCTAACTGTCTCGGCTTCTGCCCTGATCTCGCTTTCACATACTACACTGGATCAGCGTGTTACTAGTGTCTTATTGACTGGCAAATATTTTCATGCTTGGTCTAATTCTTTTCGCCTCTTCCTTGGAGGCAAACGCAAAATTGGGTGGTTACTCGGCAAGGAGAAATCACCGGGAGAATCCGATCCTAAGTATGAAGAATTGTATACCGACAACTGCATTATTTTTAGGGTGGATGTTTAATTCCATGGACGAGCGAGTTTATAATATGTTTATGTACCACCGTACTTTCAATTGTAGACTGCCATGAATATAATGTATTGTATTTTTGAGCTTTATCAGGATATCTCGCATGCTTCCCAAACTGCCTTGGGACTCTCTGTCACTGACTATTTTGGGTATTTACAAACGCACTGGGAGGAGCTCGCTCAGTATGAGCCTATTACTGATTTTTCCAATGATGGTGCTATTGAGTACAAGCGACTTGATCGCTGTCACACATACCAGTTCCTGATGCGTCTAAAGCCCGAATTTGAGGCATTGCTATTATGGATGGTGATGACCGCCGGCGTTGCATTGTATCTACACCTCTTGTGACTGGCCTCTTACATCTATTCCTGATCAGATGGCATTTGCTGCCCCTTCAGGTCCTCGTCCCACTGGTCCCACTGTCTCTTATTTTTTCTGCCAACACTATCGTAAGCCTGGCCATACCATTGATCGCTATTTTGATCTTCATCCAGAATTGAGACAACAGTATGCTAGGAGCCGACCTCCCGTTGGTCGTGGGAAGGGTGCCTATCGTACTAGTGCGGTGGTTGAGGTCAATTCAGCATCACTTGATTTTGGGCATCTTTTGTTACGGATTGCGCAGCTACAATCTTAGCTTCAGTCACAGACTTTGGGTGCTTCTTCTTCATCCTCTGGACCCACGGCTGCCATTGCCATGCACAGGTACTCCTATTGCTCCTCATGGTAAGTCAGCTTATCCCACTTAGATTCTGGATTCTGGTGCTTAATATCATATGATCGGTGAGTCTTCTATTTTTTCCTCTTCTTTTATTCTTATTGTTCAGTCAGTCTGTATTGCAGATGGGTCCTTCATTCCCGTTCATAATCAGGGAAATGTTTGTTTGTGCACCGATCTTACACTTTCGTCTGTGTATTATGTCCCTAATTTTGCCTATAATCTTCTTTCAGTTAATCGTCTTGCAAAAGATCATAATTGTGCTGTTGTGTTCTTACCCTCCTCCTGATACTTGCAGGACCTGACTTCGAAGAAGATTTTTTGCAGGGGGCATGAGCGTGATGGCCTCTACTACTTTGGTACTCCAGCATCTTCCCGGGTGTCCTCCTCCAGTCTACAAGCTACTATTCTTCCTGTTTCCAATAATTCTATTTTATTAGACTCTAACAAACATGCACTCTCTCTTAAAACTTTAGACTTGTGGCATGCCCGTCTTGGACATGAAAATTTTCAAAGCTTGCAAGGATTTTCAATTTAAATGTGTGGTTTGTGAATTATCTAAGCATACTCGCACTTCATATATTCCATACATGTACAGGGCACCTAGTGCCTTTGATCTTATTCATTCTGATGTTTGGGACCCTTCCCCTGTCACGACATTGTCTCACCACCGTTACTATGTCACATTTATTGATGATTACACTTATTGCACTTGGGTCTATCTTATGAAGAAAAAATCTGAAGTCTTTACTCATTTTGGAAATTTTCTACAAATGATTAAAACCCAATATCATATTGTGGTGTGTAATATTCGGTCTGATAATGGTCGGGAGTATATAACTGATGAATTTAGATATACTCTCAATAAAGATGGGATTCTACAACAATTTACCTGTCCCTATACTCCTGAATAGAATGGTATGGCGGAACATAAGAACCTTCACATCATATCTGTAGTTAGATGTCTATTATGTGGTATGAATGTACCTAAATATTTTTGGCACATGGCTGTCTTCACTGCCACATATCTACTTAATCATACTCTCAGTTGTGTCCTTGAAAGAAAGGCGTCGTTTCATATTCTCAAGCCTGATGCTACTCTCTTTCGTCTTTTGCCCCATGTCTTTGGGTGGTTTTGTCCAAAATAAGAGTCCTACCCGCACTAAACTTGATGACAAAGCTGTTCGTTGTATATTTTTGGGGTATTTGTCCATGTCAAAGGGGTGTCGCTGTTATGATCCTGATACTCGTCACTTGTATCATTCTTTGGAAGATATTTTTTGGAAACTGTTCCGTTTTTTCAGGTCCTTCTGTAGGACAAGCACCGGTGGAGCCTGTTATGTCCGAAGGTTCTGTGCTACCCAGGCTTACTCCTATTCTTGACTCCACCGGTGACTCTCTGCCTCTTGTTATCACTAGTGATCCGTCGCAGGTTTATTCTCGCCGTCCACGTCCCTCTGATCCCCTACCAATGTCTTCTCCGGATTTAGGTATCTCTCCTTCTCCCTTGCCTTCTGTTGTTTCTCCTGATATTGCTTCTCCCGGTTATCCTACCCGTGTCGGTCGCCCCCCTGCTCTCTTTCTTTTGTCTGATAGTACTAACCATACTATTTCCAAGTATATCTCTTATTAGTGTTTGTCTGCCTCTTATCAATCATTTCTTAGTCAAGTTGACTCGGTCTCTATTCCTCGCTCTGTTCATGAGGCTCTCCAAGATTCTAAGTGGGTGGCTGCTATAAAAGCGAAAATGGATGCTCTTCAGGGAAATCAGACATGGGAGCTTATTGATCTTCCAATAGGTGAGCGCACTTTTGGGTATAAATGGGTGTTTAGCCTAAAATATTTAGCAAATGGGTCTATTGATCGGTACAAGGCTCGTTTAGTTGCCAAGGGATTTACTCAGCTCCCTGATAAGGATTTTGGTGCCACCTTTGCTCATGTGGCTAAGTTGACTACTGTTCGTCTTATTGTTTCGTTGGCTGCTTCTTTTTCTTGGCCTCTTCATCAGTTAGATGTTAAAAATGCTTTTTCTGAATGGTGATTTAATTGAGACTATTTATATAGATCATCCACAGGGATTTTGGCCTCAGGGGGAGTGTTCTGGGAAAGTTTGTCGCCTCCAAAAGTGTCTCTATGGGCTGAGGCAGTCTCCCCGTGCATGGTATAGTCGATTTAGCGATGTTGTCCTTAGTATAGGCTTTATTCGGTGTCATTCAGATCACACGTGTTTTATTACAAGACCAGATCTTACTTTTGTTGTCAGTGTTGTGAGCCAATTTATGCATTCACCGCGTACGTCTCATCTGGATGTTGTCTACCATATCCTACGGTACCTTAAGACTTGTCCTGGTCTTGGGCTTTTTTTCAGTTGGAGCAGAGTCAGGTCTCTCCTGTTTTACAAATGTGGATTATGCAGGCTCTATGGATGACAAGCGTTCTACCTCTGGTTTTTGTACCTTCCGTGGCAGTCATCTTATATCTTGGAAGACTAAAAAGCAAGTTGTTGTCTCGCGTTCCTCTGCGGAAGCTGAGTACCGTGCTTTGGCTCAGGGTACGTGTAAACTTCTTTAGCCTTGATCTCTTCTAAGTGAGTTGGATTTTTCAGTAGCGAACTCATCTACCTTGTTTTGTGATAATAAGTCTGCTATTATGTTATCTTTTGACTCTGTTCTTCATGAAAGGGCTAAGCATGTTGAGGTTGATATTCACTTTATTCGGGAGAAAGTTCGATCTGGTGTTATTACTCCATGCTTTGTTCCCTCGTCTGATCAAACCGCTGATATGTTTACCAAGTCTATTGGTCCTACTCTTCTCCAATCATCTCTTGGCAAGCTAGGTCTCGTCAATGTCTTCGCCCCAGCTTGAGAGGGAGTGTTGAAATTAGTAGATTATTCTTTGGGTTTGGTTTAGTTTATTTTAGGTCAAGTTGACCACTTTATTACTGTCATTTATTTTCTCTTCTTCTTGGTTTATTCTCTTTCCTTCTTGACTTATTCTTGTAATATATATATATATATATATATTGGAAGTGTAAATAGTATGATTATCTTTTTCTCAATTATTCTCCCCATAGGAAGAGATGAACCTCCACCTCTCCATGGCCGGCCGGGGGGGGGGGGGGGGTGGCAAAATGGACGACCACCCCGGGCCACCAAAGTTCACAAAATTTTGAGTGCTCCCATCAAATTTTCATAATTACAATTTTTATCTTGAGATTTTCAGTGTTTTACATTAGACCTCCCCCAAGGCCCAATTTAGTGTCATCAACTATATATATATATATATTAGTTTATATCGCACGTGCGTTGCACGTGAATGATGTCTTTTTTATTATATATCTATAACTGAAAGTAAATAATTTGTCAATACTTAATGCATGAAACTGGAAATATTAAACAAAATACATAGAAAACTTATATACGCAATTATTCTTATAACAATATTTTCTTTACTGTGGAGCATTTTGATTATAAAAAATATGTAGTATTGGAGTATGTATTATGATATAGTATCATAATAATTCTGGGAGAAAATTTAAAAATGTTTACTGATTGTGTTATTAGATATAATATTGATTCAACCAAGTTGAATTTAGTTGTTATTAGTACTTTCTTATGAAAACACTATAAGGTGAATATTGTTGTTTTGAACGTACGTATTATAAAATAAGCATTTGAGTAGTTCATTCTATTGGCTATTGTAATTTTAAATTTTCAATGGCTAAAAATAAAGCAATAAACCAAAAATTCTAACATTGTAATTTTCCATTATCATAAATTAAAATTAACAAAATATTCAAAGTTATAGGATACTCTCAAAACCAATCATTGTAGACTATTTAAATGTAGTAGCAAAAGTGCATTCACTGTAAATAATCAAATGATCAATTCTTTGAGGGAAAAAAATCTAACATGAAATTGCTCAATTATTTCTTTTAAATATTAGTCAAGTATCTTAGGAAAGTATTGTAATATGATTTTTTTTTTGTATCTTAAAGATGTTATAGTCTGACCAATATTAATTCAAAAAATACAATTAGCTTTTTTTTTTTGTTTGTCATCTATTGTCATACTCCTACTTATTGTTTTGTTTTATTTTTCGTATGGTAACATTGAGTTGATGTGCTTAAAAGTAAAAACTTTTTACATGACAATTGAGCCTTACTTGCAGAATAAAGTTCAACTACACCACTTTTGAAGTACTTCATTTTTCTTCGATGAGCACTTTTGAAATGCCTAAACAAAAAGAGATGGCTTATGTTCTATATTCAACACGTCCCATTTCACCTAAGCATTAGGTATCAAGTTTTTTTATTTTATTTTTTCAGCAGAAGAAAAAATTCTCGATACACAATGCTTAGGAGTTCATATAAAGTGATACTGATGTTGGAATTTTTTAAAATTGACCTTTTGATTGTACAACCAATAGGAAGATTTCTTTTAACAATCAACTTTATTTGAATAAATTCTATTAAAAAATAATCATAAGTTCATATCAACTTGATTAGCTTAGTTTTAACATGTAATTATGTAAAACCTAAATTCCTGCCTTCTTTTTTAGTCTTGAACTCATTCATACGATGATAATTTGTTAATTTACAAAATTAAAACAACTATTCCTTGTGAAAACATTTATAGGTGTAGCGCCCCGCCCCGCCCCGCCCCGCCACGACACGAGTCCCGCAGGCGAGGGGGTGCTAATGTAAAATAAAATAATTAACAAGAGCGGAAGGACTAAATGTACTTGTAATGCTCCGAGTCCTAGACCCGAAGCTTACCTGAAAACTCTCTTTTTAGAAAAACAAATGTTTAAACTTTAAAATCATTTAAAGTCCAAAGCTTTGAAATCTCAAAACTTTGATACCATTTTACAACGCCTCGAGTCCTAGACTCCGAGAGTTACTGCAGAAGCATAGAATAGCCTTTCAAAATCTTTGGTGGGAAAACAAAATCTTTAAAGACTCACGGATCTGAGTAAAACTATAGCGGAAGTATTCAACTAGTCTTTTGAAAAGCTTTACTTGTCAATTTAAAAGACATTAACAGAAAATCATTATCGGTTCATCAAATGAACAACACTGTAGCGGAAAACATACAGTTATGATAAACATTTATCATACTTCTTCTCAAGCTTCGTAAAAACAACTTTTGATAAGAAACTCAAACTTGGTTTTACATATCGAACAGTAATACCATGATTTACTTTCTTTTTCTCAAATCGTAGAAACCCTTAAATTAAAAACCCAAGGTTTTATTAATGTTCTGAAATCAATACAAGGAACCATGATCTCACAATTTCTTCCCTAAACGGGATCTTCACAAGTAAACTCTACTCTGGGCTTAAAAAAAATATGTTCATCATTTGAAAAGCATCAACAAAACAGAAATCGGGTTTTCATTTGAAAACTATCCTTTCTTGAAACAAATCGTTTTCAAGATAAGCAACGGAAAATCAGAGTTAAGCTATCATGCTATTTAAAAGCGGGTGGACTAACACTTGTCCAATTAAATCATGACATGCTCTTTGAACCAACATTTAAAATAAAATCCCATAAACCCGACCTCCAAACAAAGCAGAACTTCATCAAATCTCGGGAGCCATACCCTTATCTATATCACCTGAAAAGGAAAGGTTTGATAGTCCATAAGCCAAAAGGCTCGTATAGTCATATAACCACACAATAACATCTATTATATAACATGCGTGAGTGCAATGAATGCCCATGCCATGCATGAAAATCATTTTCATGCCATTTCAAACACTCACCCTCAATCGTCAATATCATTAACCGGACCATGGGCTTCCCGTCCACGTAGGTCTAGCCTCAAACGTGCGGGACTTTGGGCCTTACGAATTACACGGAGGCCTAGCCTTTACCGTTACGGGGGTTTTTTGCAGCACATCCCGCAATTCGAGTTCCTAGTGGTACCCATCTCATACGCCTACCCACAAATCTGGGATTTCTATCTTTCGAAATAAAATCCCTCCTAGAGGGTTTTATGCATGGAAGCCTCTAAGGTCTTCCCTTTTAAAAACCTGGAAGTCTTTGAGATCTTCCTTTTTCAAAATCGAAAGCCTTTAAGGTCTTTCATCCCAAAATCATTTTCGTAATTTTCGTGATCATGCTCTTGCTTATGAAATGTTATGACATATGCGAGCTCTAAGCATCCAGACATATTCAATATTTCATAAGGCAAGTTATCAAAGTATGCTATCAATTTCAAACAACACAATAGACATGCTGAATCGTCCAAGTAGACACATAAGATATAGCAAGTCAAGTAAACACTTAAAGCATCACAGCTTAAGTAAACACTTAAAGCATCACAGCTAATCAATTCATGTAACATGTAAGTACACTGTTAACATATTATACAACTTTATTGAGGGTTATACGGAACTACCATTCACCGGGGATAGCCTGAATAATTAATCAGAACAGAAACCAGAACTGCTCAATCTGTTACAAATCTTGATACACAATAATGCACGTATATCAGTGAGGTACAACACCTCTAAGCATAAGTACAACTATTATTAAAGTAAAGTACAACTCTTAAAGCATAGGGTACAAGGCCCCTTAGCTCATATCTGAATCAAGTATAAGAAAATAGGAGATTTCAACAAACTGCACGAGGTCGCGCGCTCTCGCACGGGCCGCTCGCGCGAGATATGCTCAGAAGGGCCACGAGGTTATTTAAAACAGTTTTTAGAAGAAAAAAAAAAAAGGCCAGGTCGCGCGCGCGAGATGTCACAGACTGTCTTCTTCCTTATTTTTCCCCTGTTTTGAAATCAAAGGTTGGTGTTTACCCATTTTGAAAACTTAATCCAAACATGACTTTCAATATATGAAACTCTTCGTTTTTCCGCGTAGATTCCAAATATAAAATCAGCTTTTCATGAATCAAAGCATAGCTCTCAGATTAATCAAAAAACTGAGAGACGACAAAATTTTAAATCGACCGTTCGTCGTATCTGCTATGAATTAGCTTTTGAAATTAAAAAGGGAGCCTCGTGGGATCGAGACCTTTCATTTGATATAAAGAAATTGAGTTTGATCACAGTTTTTCTGCCCGCTAATTTCAGACCCTTAACGAGATATACATGAAATTCTAAATATATCTATACCTATATCTATATCAACATTGCAAGTATATACTAAAATCAAAACATGAAATTGATTTGAACTTACCCAATTTCAATTTCAGATTGAATGGCAGAGAATTCATTGATAATCAAGCATTGGTTTAAAACTCCTTGAATATACATATACATATATGTAACTATCTATACATATATCTTAGGGGTGGCAATTTTCGACACGACACGGCAACCCGACACGAAAATAAACGGGTTTGGGTGACCCGTATAAGGGCACGGGTCATAAACGAGTCGACCCGTGTGACACGATTAATAAACGGGTTGAAGCGGGTCAACCCGTCTAGCCCGTTTGACCCGATTAAGTATGTAAGTGCAGTTGGGGCATTTTTTTTAGTTCTAAAAATAATTTTTAATAATATGGAAGTCTAAAATACAAATAATATAAATAAGAATTAAAAAATATATATTTTTTAAACATATTTATTTAAAATTTATATATAAAAAAACAAAAATTGTTTTTTTTTTTATTTGTTTGCTCACCAAAAAAAAAAGAGTAGTTACCAACTTACCAAACAAGTAAATTTATATATAATAATTAATAACTAATATAATAAAAAAATAATAATTATTAATAACTAATAAATGAGGGAGGAAGCTGGAGCCTGAAAGCATTCATGCATCAAGCATTGTATAAAAAAAAATTATAAAATAATAAAATAAAATAAAATAAAAGGGAGGAAGTCCGCCAGAATTGCTGGATTGGGAGGGAGACAAATTAGTCAATTAGACAAATACAATTGTTAATCTTGATTCTTGATGGATGGCAAGTGGAGAAATTTCTTTATACAGTTAGTAAAAACAATATTTCTTCTTATTCATTTTGTTTGGAAATGCTTGGGTGTTAAGTTTATAATAGTTGGATATTGTTATATTTGTAATATTTTGGTATTTAAGACGTACGTTTTAATAATTGATACATTTTATGAAAGACTTGTTTGTGTTCTTAGTAGGACTGTAAGCTTTTTTCGAATAACCGAACCGAGCTAACCGGTCGATTTTTTTAAAATTACCTACAACTAAAAACCGATCCGACCGCTCAAATTGGCAAAACCGATCGAACCGACCACTTCGGTTGGTTTTCAAAACATGTAAAAAGCGAAAATAAAAAAAAATAAAATCCGATCCGATCCGAACCGAATCGATGACACCCTACACGGGTTAGACGGGTTAAACGGGTGACCTGTGTATGACCCGGCACGATTATAACCCGACACGATTATGACACGTTAAGAATGACACAATTATAACCCAACACGACAATGACCCGACACGATAATGACCCGACACGATTATGACCTGACACGACCCGATTGCCACCCCTAATATATCTCTGCATACACACACACATACACATATATATATGAGCCGAGAGAGGGAGAGGGAACAGAGAGTTTGAGAGATAGAGAGGTAGTTGCTGGGAGTTGTAAAGGGGTGGGGGTAGTATATATAGATTAGTAATGCTTGGCCTCCAAGTACAAACACATACTACACACTAACACACACACTAACTCACATGCACACACTGTGCACAATTTGTTTACTTTGGCACCAAGTTCTACATGGGAGAGTATCCCATGTGGTAGGCTCACGCCTCCATCCACACACATGGGTACAAATTATACTGCTAAAATTTTCAAAACTGGTATTTTTCCTATGAAATTATGATTTAAATCTACGGTTCATTACAATAGGTGTTAGGCAAAATCATAAAGATATTCAAACAATGTAAAAAAGAATTTTTTGAGTTGCTATTGTAATAAAGTACTAAAACATGAATTAGCATATAGGGCAAATTTTCTAGTATCACATATCAATAATTAATGTAATCAATTTGGTATTACTATTTCGATCATTATAATTTTCCATACTTCGAGGATTCCCCTTATTTTGACCGTACCCCATGAGAAGTCAGTATAATTCACCCTTGTCGTTTTGATTTTTTTGTTTTGTTTTGTTTTTTTTTGTTTTTTTGTTTTTTTTTTTTGTTTTTTTTTTGTTTTTGATAGTCTTGTTGTTTTCATTTCAACCAATAGAAATTGTAATCTTATTAGACAGATGGACCGCATGTTCGAAGCTGTCCAGTGCAACGAGATGGACAAGAGGAGGTTGGCTACGTTTCAGTTGACCGATGCTGCCGCAGATTGGTGGGATTCAGTCACAGCTACTATTGGGAATGGAGCTGCAATGGGGATGACATGGACTGCGTTCAAGGGGAGATTTTTGGAGAAGTACTTCCCGGCTACGGAAAGGCACAGAAGAGAGAAGGAATTCATGGACCTGACGCAAGGAACCAAGTCGGTGCAAGAGTACACCACACAGTTTGAAAGACTGTCTCGGTTTGCCCCACACCTGGTTGATACTGAAGAGAAGAAGATCCGGAAGTATAACCAAGGGCTGACGCCGCAGATTCGTCGCCTGACTCTCGGCCACTTGGATAAATCGTTTGAAGGACTTGTTGGTTTGGCTACCGATCTGGAAGAGGATGCTCGAGTGAACCGAAAGCAATTTGAATTTCGACCGCCTCAAAGGGGTAATTTTGGGAATAGACCACCAATGAATCGTACCCAAGGGCAGAAGAGGAATTTTGACGGAAGCAAGAAGACCCAGGCTATTACCTATCCGACTCAACCCCGAGTAGGAGAAGGAAGTAGTAGTGGAAAGTGCTTCAACTGTGGCAACCCTGGACATCTAGCTCGTGATTGCAAGGCACCAAGGCGTGCTGCTCAGCAAGGGATAGTCTGCTTCAACTGTGGTGAACCAGGTCACATCAGTAGGTTCTGCACTGCTCCTAAGCAGGTGACTTATGGTCAACAGGGACAGACTCGCTTGAATGCCGTTATCCCTGTTGCCGCTGGTTATGATGGAACTGTGTTCGAAGAAGGAGATTATGGAGAAGCTCAACCTGATCAGCAAGCAGTAGAAGGTACACTAACTCTGTTTAACTCTCATGTTAAAGTGTTATTTGATACGGGTGCTGCTCTTTCGTTCATATCTGTTAATATAATTCGGAGATTGGGTATTTTACCTCATCGATTAGAGAAAGCTTTGAAGGCTACTTCGCCACTAGGAGCTGCAGTCAGATTAGGACATGTGTGCAAGGATTGTCCCTTACGGTTAGGAGACCGTGAAATCCCTGCAAGGTTGATCGTCCTATCGATGAAGGAGTTCGACATAATCCTAGGAATGGATTGGCTCTCTCAGAATCAAGTGAAGTTGGATTGTGCGAGGAAGAGAATTACATTCCCCGACAATGAGAATCAACCCTTTGATTTTCAATGTAACCCTACGGGAGATATGTTCCTCACGAGATGTTTAGCCAACATCGAAGTCGTCAGTACAGAGGTGACAGCTTCATCTATACCTGTAGTCAAGGACTTCGAAGAAGTATTTCAGGACGTTTCTGGTTTGCCGCCCGAGAGAAGTATAGAGTTCTGTATTGAGCTTATACCGGGTACCGTACCGATCACCAAGGTTCCCTACAGAATGGCCCCCACAGAATTGTTGGAATTGAAAGAACAAGTTCAAGAGCTCGAGAACCTAGGTTTTGTACGTCCAAGTACATCGCCTTGGGGAGCACCGGTGTTATTTGTGAAGAAGAAGGACGGAACACTCAGATTGTGTATCGACTACAGAGAATTGAACCGAGTGACTATCAAGAACAAGTATCCCTTGCCTCGGATTGAAGATTTGTTTGATCAACTACAAGGAGCTACGACATTTTCCAAGATCGACCTAAGGTCGGGATATCATCAGTTGAGGGTACGAAAGGAAGACATACCTCAGACTGCTTTCAGAACCCGATATGGTCATTATGAATTTCTGGTAATGCCGTTTGGAATGACGAATGCCCCGGCAGTGTTTATGGATCTGATGAATAGAGTGTTCAAACCTTATTTGGATCAGTTTGTCATCGTCTTTATAGATGATATTTTGATCTATTCTAAGTCAGGAGAAGAACACGAGCAACATCTACAGATTGCGATGCAGACGCTCAAGGACCATCAGTTGTATGCCAAGTTCAGTAAGTGTGAGTTCTGGTTGCAAGAAGTAAAATTTTTGGGACACAAGGTGTCATCTCAAGGGATTTCTGTGGATTCGTCCAAGACCGATGCTGTATCAAATTGGGTTAGACCGAGCAACCCTACAGAAGTTCGGAGTTTTCTTGGACTCGCAGGCTATAACAGGAGATTCGTTGAGGGATTCTCAAAGATAGCAGCACCTTTAACTGGGTTGACGAAGAAGAATTTGAAGTTCGAATGGACAGAGAAGCATGAGCGAGCCTTTCTAGAGTTGAAAGAGAGACTCACTACCGCGCCGGTACTAGCTATACCCAAGCCTGATGAAAAGTTCACTATCTTTAGTGACGCATCATATCAGGGGTTAGGATGTGTGCTTATGCAAGAAGGCAGAGTTATCGCCTATGGATCCAGACAGCTAAAGCCGAATGAGTTGAACTATCCCATTCATGATTTGGAGTTGGCGGCAGTGGTATTTGCACTCAAGATTTGGAGACACTATCTCTACGGTGAGAAGTTTGATTTGTTCTCGGATCACAAGAGTTTAAAATACTTGTTCACACAGAAAGAGTTGAACATGAGGCAGCGCAGATGGATGGAGCTGATTAAAGATTACGACTTCACATTAGAATACCACCCGGGTAAAGCCAATGTGGTTGCTGATGCCCTGAGTCGACAGACTCGTGAGACGATCGCCACCTTAATGGTTAGAGAGTGGCGAGCTTTGGAGACTTTGGCGGAGTTCGATGTACAGAGTGCTGGAGAAGGAGAGGGACAACTTTTCGGATGTCTTATCCTACAGCCTGTTCTTATCGACCGTATTATTGGAGCTCAGAAAGAAGATGAAAAGTTTTAAGCATGGTTCGTGAAGGTGTCAGAAAAAGACCCGGTAGAATGGAAGGTGGGAGTCGATGGAGGATATCGGTGCATGAATAGATTATGTGTGCCAGATTATGGAGAGCTTAGGAAGGATATTCTGGAAGAAGCACATAAGTCAAGGTATACAGTTTACCCAGGAGGAACTAAGATGTACAAAGATTTGAAGAGAAATTTCTGGTGGGAAGGTATGAAGAAGGACGTGGCCGAATTCGTATCCAAGTGTTTGACATGTCAGCAAGTCAAAGCTGAACATCAGAGACCGTCAGGATTGTTGCAACCGCTGCCTATTCCTGGTTGGAAGTGGGAGCACATTACGATGGATTTTGTAGTAGGATTACCTCGATCGCAACAGAATCATGACGTTATTTGGGTAATCGTGGATCGATTGACGAAGTCAGCTCATTTCATTGCTTACAGTATGACATACCCGGTAGAGAAGATGAGCCGGATGTACATACAACAAGTTGTACGACTTCACGGTGCACCTGTGTCAATTGTGTCAGACCATGACGCACGTTTTACTTCTGGATTTTGGGAAAGTCTGCAAGAAGCTATGGGAACCTCGCTCAAGATGAGTACTGCTTTTCACCCTCAGACAGATGGACAAACTGAACGTGTTAATCAGATCATGGAAGATATGCTCAGGGCTTGTGTGATCGATTTTGAAGAATCTTGGGAGACACACTTGCCGTTGGTTGAATTTGCCTATAACAACAGCTATCACACGAGTATCGGTATGGCTCCGTTCGAAGCATTGTATGGACGACCATGTCGTTCTCCTTTGTGTTGGGCAGAAGTCGGAGACACGGAATTGTTGGGACCAGATTTGGTTAGAGAAACCAACAGGAAGATTTCTTTGGTCAAGGAGAGGATGAGAACCGCTCAAAGCAGGTATAAGAGTTATGCTGATCGACGACGAAAGGATTTGGAGTTTAGTGTGGGAGATCACGTGCTTCTCAAGGTTTCATCAATCCGAGGAGTGGTACGCTTTGGTCTCAAGAGAGGGAAGTTAGCTCCGCGTTTCATTGGACCGTTTGAGATTTTGGATCGTGTTGGGAAAGTAGCTTATCGACTGGCGCTACCACCGAAGATGTCTGGGATTCACAACGTGTTTCATGTGAGTATGTTGAGGAAGTACATACGAGACCCCTCGCACGTGGTTAGTTATGACGATATCGAGACGAGTCATAACGTTTCTTACAAGGAGAGACCTGTGAAGATTCTGGATCAGAGTATCAAGAAGTTGAGGAATAAGGATATTCCGTTGGTGAAGGTTCAGTGGAATCACCATGACGAGAACGAAGCCTCGTGGGAAGTTGAAGCTGATATGAGGAAGAAGTACCCGGAGTTATTTCAGGACTAGTTAGTCTTGATTTCGGGGACGAAATCCTGTTTAAGGGAGGAAGGGTGTAATAACCTGCATTTTTATTTAATTTAATTGTATTTGCATTGGCATATTTAAATTCAATTAGCATTGTCTGCTTTTATTTTAATTTTAGTCACATGTTTGGAATATTAATTTCTTATCTAATTCACATTTAAATTTTATTGGGGGCCAAACTGCAATTTTACAAGATTAGTAATACCTGTGTGGATTTCAAAGTCTGTATTTCAAAACGGTGAAAATAACTTCTATTGACTCAATCAGTATTTTTATGAAACCAGAAAATCAATTCTTAAGTTAAAATGGAATTCCCATATTTTTGTGGTGACCACCGCGCCCTGAAAATACCAGTTTATGTTCAAAACTGTCCATGTTGTGTTTAACTTCCACAGATTTTGGAAGTGACCGATTTGGACATTTGCTTTATTTCCAATTATGGCAAGTGATGATTGCCTTGTGCCTTGTTTGGGAACATACAACTTATATATGCAAATGTTGTGCCATAAGTTAAGTTGCCAAACAACATTTCATTGACCCCTATTGATCTATACTTGCCTCTTCAAACTCTGATGGTGTATATACATATACGTATGTATATGAGCTGAGTTTTCTCCTTAAGATTTATTAAAATGGAATTATAAACCTATTTTGTTGAGTATTGGAGAATAGACTTGGCCTCCAAGTTCAAGTTTGTGGAGCTTATTTATACACCACACACTCACCCACTGCACATTACCAAATTTATAGAGAGTTTCAGAGAGTTTGAGAGTTTTCTTCAGCAATATTATACAGAGAGGAAGCTTCAAGACTCCATAGCCAAAGCTTAGAGTTGATTTCTAATATTGCTAATTCTTTCTCAACATATTCTCATCTCTTCATCTTTGTCAATCTGTGAGTATTTCTAACTCACTAAGAATATAATCTCATACTTATTTGCTGTGTATTGGTTTAATTTTGTCAACCTCCATTGAGGATTTTACGTATGAAAGTTCATAGCTTGAAATCAAGATTTTCAAACCTTAATCTAAATCCGTTTTCAGAGATGAATATCAAAGATTATAGTATGGATTGACTATGTTTAATGTATTGAAGCTTAATTCATTCATATGGAAAAGTGTATTAGGAATTAAATTTTGTCCTCTTTTAATCTTTCATAAAATTGGAGAATTATAGTTACAATCATGTTAAATTAATCATAGATTCTTAATCTTTGTTGAAAAAGGAAGAGATTCATATATTGCATGTCATATATAGTTGCAGAATCGAAATGGGTCAATTTAGAACCTGTTTTGCTGGTACAGAGCAGTTTCTGCGGGGAAGATGAAGCCTCAGCTTCATCTCGCGCCACGATCGCGCGCGCGAGAATCGCGCGAGCGGACCGCGCGCGCGATCCTTGCTTTCCCAGGCAGACAGAAGAGTTTATATATATAAGGGAAAATTAGGCTGATCGCGCGAGCGAGGGTCGCGCGAGAATCCCTTCGCGCGAGCGATCCGCGCGCGCGACCTTGGGTTTCTCAGGCAGACAGAAAAGTTTATTTTATAAAAGGAAATTTGGGCATATCGCGCGAGCGGCCCGCGCGAGCGACCTTTCGCGCGAGCGGCCCGCGCGCGCGAGGTCTGGCAGTTTCTGTTTTTTTCTGTTTCCTGTTAAGGGACTGTTTCGTCTAACTTTTAAGTACTGATAAGGCCCTGTTTGGGAAATTTAGTTGATCAGAACTCTATTCGGTTATGTTTTGAATGATTAAAACATTGTAGTATGATTCATCAATCCCCGTACGCATGTTGTTCCTTTAATTCAGCATCTTTGCTTTCGTTTAAGTGCATGTCATTCATGTGGGGTCAGTGGTACATGCATGTGGGTGTCAGTCTGTGTGGAAAAGAGTAATGGTCTGTGTGGAAAGAGTATGAGTTTGAGTTTGTGGTCGTAGTTTGTGGTTGTGGTTGTAGTTTGTGGTTGTGGTTGTGGTTTGTGGTTGTGGTTGTAGTTTGTGGTTGTGGTTGTGGTTGTGGTTGTGGTTGAGTTTGTGGAGAGGGTATCTTTGAAATGCGACGGTGGCAAATATGGACACTCCCTGACGCCCATGGAAGCGTTAAAGTGTGTGAAGCCGAACTCGGACATTCCCTGGCACCCATGGTAGTGCTAAAGTGTGGCCTACGGACACTCCCTGATACTCGAGTCTGGATACTGCGTGAGGGGTTGCCCCGGTATTTGCATGGCGGTTAGGGTATTCAAAGTGTGAGGCATTGGACACTCCCTGGTACCCCGGACCAAAGTGTGAGGCAAACTGGACACTCCCTGGCGCCCCGTTGCTAAAGTGTGGCTATCTGAGTGTTTCAAAGATACCAGGAGTAAGATAGTGGGTTGTTGTGGCTGTCGAGAGAAAAGAGTCGGCAAGATGAGTGTGGTGCATTGTCTCATTACACGAGTATCTGTTCTTATGAATGAACGACCTTTAATATATTTCTTGTTGTTTTATAAATGAATTCTTCCTGCGGTTTAACTATTGATTTATAAAAATTGAAAAATGGAAAAAGATAAATGGGTATGTTTTTACATTCAAAGTCATGTTTTTAATACTCACCAGCTTCTTGAAGCTGACGACGTTGATGCGTCCTGGACATTCGTGTTCAGGCTTTTCAGGTTATAATCAGGAGGAATCATACGACTATGCGAACTGAAAATGGCTGCTTTTGGAATAAGAGAACTGTTCATTAAATATATGATTTAAGTTTACATGTTAAGTTTTTAACTGTTTTGTTTTATAAGGATGACTGTAACAGACACTAAGTTATTGTTTAATTTTAAGGCGGTCTGTGCCTTAGTTGACCCCGTATCATAAGATGTAATAAGTTAGAATATTTTTGTAAGCCTTGATTGCTTTACTCTGATTATTATGTTTTGTTGTTCGACGTTTGGGACGGAATCGATCCTTCAAACTGTCGCGACCTACGGGTCCATAAAGGAAATTAAACGCTTTCCTTATTTATGCTACGTCGGGGCGTGACAATAACTGACTCTTTTCAAAAGTGTATTCAATTTTACTCTTGTAAAAGTTATCCAAGGGAGGACATTTTATGGACAGACAAAAAAAAAAAGCTTTTAAAAAGAAGAAGAAGAAGAATAAGAAAACAAATTGGGAGTCTTTAAAAAGAGTCATGTAATACTAAGAATTGATATCAGGATTATAGCGAAGAGTCCTATCATTTTTATAATAGATATTTACTACAACTATTAAGAGATATATGTTACTAATCCTTCATTTGAGTCCATCAAAAAGTTAGCAATGGTTTGCTAAACGTATCTCAACTTTGTACAACACATAAATAGGATATCAAAAAGAGAGAGAGAGAGAGAGGAAAAAATGAAGACTTTAATTAATGGATGAACCAAAAAAAAAAAAAAAAATTGGCACACCATAAAATAAAATATAAAAGGTTATTAAAATTGTAAGAAAATCACTTAAGTAAGTGCACCGATTGATAAAAGTGTAAAATACTGAAGGGCTTCAGTGCAGTTATATATAAGATGGTACTAAGAATTGATAATCGGAGTATAGTTAATAGTCCTAAAATTGTTCATAGACATTTATTATAACTCTTTAAGAGATATATGTTACTAATCCACCATTCCATCAAGCAACTTAAAAACGTAATTCACCATGGAGTCAAAAAAAGGGGTAAGTACGCTAATACCCCTTCAACTATGAACTTTTTTCAACTACCCCCTTTACATTCTAACTTTTAACTAACACCCATTCTGTTATGTTATCGTAAAAAAAAAAAAGAATACTTTTGTATCATGTTACCAATACATGATCTAAAAGTGTTAGCAATATAACATTTTTGTCTCTTCTATGAGTTGTTGAAAATTTTAGAGCGAAATTGCCTAAAGTTTGGTGTACAATCAAGGCCAATTATGTGTGTAACCAAGTTTGGTGTACAATCAAGGCCAGTTATGTGTGTAACCAGAGCCGGCAGAAAGGGGGGGGGGGGGGGGGGGGGCATGGGCAACCAAAGTTCATTAAATTTTGAGGGGCCCCCATGAAATTTTCATAATTACATTTTTACATTGAAATTTTTTAGTATTTTGCATTTATTAGGCTCGATCCCCTCAATAATGTGTAGACCCCCTCAACTTATGTTTAGGCCTCCCAAAGGGGCCCAATGCCCAATTTAGTGACATCAACTATATATAGAGTCTGGCTCCAGTGCGCACTGGGTGTTCGCACTGGGTTTTTAAGCCTAAAAAAACCTTGGGGCAATGGGACGGTGGAACTGGGCACGGGTCAGTGGGGAACCCCGTGGTTTTTTTAGGTTTAAAAATCCAGTGGGTTCACCCAGTGCGCTTACCCAGTGCGCACTGGAGCCACACTTTAGTGTAAGAATTTTTTGAAATAGCCCCCCTAGAATTTTAAAAGACACCATACAATATTTAAGTTTCACAAATAGACTCATATTATAAGTAGAACCCCATAAAATTGACTCATATTATAAGTAGAACCCCATAAAATTATATTCAAGTAGACACCCTAAAAAAATTGTCAATTATGTATAAGTAAACCAAAAAAAAAAAAATTCACCTCAGGGCCACCCGTATAAGGGCCTTTTAGTAGTTCATCCCGGGCCTCCAAATACTCGAGACCGACCCTGTGTGCGACAAAGGATAATTTTGTCCAATATTACGTAATGGCTAAAAGGATGAATAAATGAATATCAAGTTGTTAATATTTTGTATCATGTGTTACTCACATGATAAAAAAAAAACATTCTTTTTTGGGATGGTATTTTAATGGAAGGGGTTTTGAAGGGAGTTATAAGTTTGTACAAAAAAAAAACAAAAAAACAAAAAAAACAAATAATTGTTAGGCAAAATTAAAAATTAAAAAAAGAAAAAGAAAAAAACCTTGGACAAAAGTGGCCGGGGGAAAGTATTCCCCATATAAACTAGGATCCAAAAAAAAAAACAACCGCCGTGAGTTCACTTAAAAAAAGAAAAAAGCGAAACCAACCATGAACTAAAGAGTGATTAATTATTTTTTTATGAGTTGTTTTGGAAGAAGTTGTAACACAATAGGAATGTGGTATGTCATTATATAAATGAGTTGTTAAACAATAGGGATTGTATATAACATAAATAACATGATATATCCAAAGAAGAAAAATCAAAAGTTAGGACTCTCATGGACGGACAAAAAAAAAAAAAAAAAGTGGTATACTAATGTTGTTAAAACTCTAAAAAAAATTTACTCAAGTAAAAGTGCACCGATTGATAAAAGTGTAAAACACTTATGCACATTGGTACATTTATATATATTATAGATATAGATATAGATATAGATATAGATATATACATATATATAACTCAAAAGCAAAGGCCCTGAATTTTTAAAAATTACTCTTTTAGTGTAAGAATTTTTTGAGATTTAGAAATAGGCCTCTAGAATTTTGAAAAATACGTACAATGTTTAAGTTTCACAAAGAGACTCATATTATAAATAGACTCTAAAAATTCGCCAATTATATATAAGTAAACTCTAAAAAAATTGTCAATTATGTATTAGTAGACCCCAAAAAAATCATCTCAGAGAATATAAAAACCTCCATTTTAATTGTTCATTCCAAACCTCTAAATACTCAGTATCGATCCTGCATCCCTCTAAAAGAGAGGTGAAGGTCATACGACTAGACTATAAGTGCGCCAGCGCCTTGGTGGAATCTTTGTTACATGCATGCATCTTCATGTAGAAGATACGCTTGCTTACAAACATATATAACTTGGTGTACTATATATCACTTGTTACGGCAACCAACTTGTGTTATGAATTAATGCTTTTGCCCAAAAAAAAAAACAAAATTTAAGTTATGCTATGTTTTTTAAATTTTGTATTCTAAATGTAGTTCTTAATTTATTCGCCAATAGACTCAATTGATTTATTGGAGGATGTTGAAGTGATACCACCGCTATTGAAAGTGCCACATTCAATAATAGTGAGACTA
The DNA here is from genome assembly GCA_033977485.1 of Hydrangea macrophylla. NCBI lineage: Eukaryota > Viridiplantae > Streptophyta > Magnoliopsida > Cornales > Hydrangeaceae > Hydrangea > Hydrangea macrophylla. Next base: position 110,079,283 of record CM066999.1, read on the forward strand.
TTTCAACATACTCCGATAAAAATTAATTGAGTCCACTACCACATAAATCAAAATTGAAAAACACAGCATTTCCCATATTTATGGCTTGATGTTATGACTCTTACGAGTGGGCTGTAGACTTGACAGTTTAGTACCAATTATATGAGGACCATATGGAAGGTCTATATCAAGGGTCCATATATAGTCACTTGTTCGGCTCTTATCCGAATTCGCTTTCATGTGTCTGGTCATTTATCACCAATAATTGAAGCCTAATATTCCTCCTAAGCTCCAAAAATAAGTCTTTGATTCCAAACCATACTTAAAAAAAATTACAAACTCATTCCCATGAGGTATAGAACTAAAAGGGTGTTTGGCAATGGCATTTTGAAGTGATATTGAGGCTCAACGTGTTAAACAAGGGCGTAGTCAGAAAATTTTATTAGGATGGGCTGGGATAAGGCGAATGTGCATATTTTTTAGTAGTATAATCTGAATATTACTTCCTCTTTCTTATTTTAAAGGTTGATTGCTTATTATAATTTATAAAGCTCAATTGGTGGTAAAAAATTTTGTTTGAACTAAATTGAGAAGTGATAAGAAAAGATGATGGGATGGCTTGAAGTATAATTAGGCCAATATATTATACAAAAAAAATTTTCCCAAACTTTTGGGAGGGGCTAAATATATACACATATTACCTATAATTTTATTTTTTTTTCTCCATGCAATTTTTTTTCTCCAATAGAATTGGGTGGGAGCTCGGTAGAGTCTACCCCAGCTTTGCCCATCATTCACCCCTGAGCCCTGAGGTTCCAGGTATTGGAGTTCATAAATGAGTATGAAACTCCAAAAACTTAAATGAAATTGTTTGACTATTCGTCTTTGTGATTCGCTCTCAAAATAAATGTGTGGATTACAGAATTTTACAATTCCCACCCAAAAGTAGTTTTTTTGTCATTAAATCATAGAAATATAAGTTATTGCCAAGCTGGCCCCAACGCTCTCAAAAGCCTTCCAAATTGCATTTGTAATATGAAGCAAATAGTCATAGAATTGCTTTTGGAAGCCAATCACGCGATTGGTCCCCCATAAACAATTTCCAAACGGGCCTTAAGTGTTAGGCTATGGTTACATATATGTTGGAATTAAATTAGACAATGGCAACTACATGATCAATTGACTTTGTTTTCAATTGATTCTAACTCATACTTTATGCTTGATAGAATTTTAGTAAGAATCAAATTCAAAGTGTCCCATGATTCTATCTTATTAGTCTTTATTAGACTACATATATACGGCAATTATTTGTGGTTCAATAATTTGTTCGAATACCTCAGAATCATGAATTGGACTAATAGAAATGTGGTTTGGAATTCAACATTGTTATCTCTTTATAGATGCATTTAAAACCTTACCGGAAAAGAGTAGATAATTTATTTTTTTATAGCAGATATTTTAAAAAGAAACCAGTACAAGTTTACAGAAAATAAGATTGAAATAAAGAATGAGAACACAAACTTCTGAACCAGATTGCAAATCTACCAAATTCAAAAATGAATCACTATGACGTGACTCGAAGTGACAATGTCCAATAATAATAATAGCGATAAGGACATCATCACAACAAAATGGTGAGAAATATTCTACAACTCTCCCTGTCTCTGTCTCTCTCTCAACTTTGCACATGAAATGTTGAAAGGTGCTATATTTGTTCATGGTGCGCATATTTGACAATCCAACAAGTGCCTGAGGCTCCAAATTAAATGGCAACAAGTCCAATGCATTATTGTTCCTAAGTTCGGGAAAAAAGAAAGCAAAAGCGAACACTTCTCTACAACTTTGGAGGATGCACAAATAAAGATTAGGAATTAAGTACTCTTTTGCTAATCTCCAATGGAGATACTCTCTCTTCTTCAACAATGTGATTGAATTTCTTCACTTTGAGGTGGTCAGACTATTAATAAGGAGTTGCTACAATTTTAAAAGCTTTGAGAGGAACCTAACTAAATGTAGTACTGAATCAACTTTACTGAACTCTTGTCCAAATTTTGAAATTTCTAAAATATTCTATAACAATGTTGGTGAACTAATAATTATGTAAGTGTTGGTTAGTAGTTTAATTTATGGTTTTCTAGTATATATATGCCTAGGTGAGTTAATTAATTATGTATCTAGAATTTTCTATTTGCAACTATATAAATGACCAAACGCTCATTGTTATGTAAGCTACTCAAGTTGAAGTAAAATATAATATTTGGAAGAAGGGCAAGTCTCAGGAGCTCCGTACACCATTTGGTGTACATCTCCAAAGCAATGTTTTGTTATAAAATATTGACCACAAAGTGTAGTAGAATTATCACTTCAAAATCTAAGATGGTATAGAGTTTCCCTAAAAATTTCAGCATGGTATATGTCAGAGCTGCTTTCGATTCAAATTGGGCGTAGTTTTGAAGAAAAATTAGAACAGATTCAGTTTAATTTGGATGTGATAAAAATCTATAGCAGCAGTTGAGTTGGCTCGCCAAATGAGCAAGAATAAATATTTGAAAAGGAGACTAAAAGTCTAAAAATGGGTTGGGTTTGAAAGAAAAAAGAAGAAAAATCGGGAAGCTGGCAAGTGCTTAAACCAGGGGAGAAGAAATGCCCAAGATCATGAGTCGGGCAATGATGGAAAGAAAAAAAGCTATGACCACGAGTCAAGCATTGTAAAGGAAAAGCCATGACTAAGAGTCGTGCACTGATAGTAAGAGAAAGTCCAAGACCATGTGTTTGAAAATGGAGAGAAGAGTAGTAACCATGTCAGGCATTGTGAGAAGGAAAAATTTACAAAGATCAAGAGTCATGAAGGAAGGGTGACATGCCCCTTAAGTAAATTTGGTTTACTTTGTAATGTTTGGTTATCATTAATGCAATTTTAGTTTATGAACAAAAAAAAAATGTCCCTTCAGAAAATAATAATAACAATAATAATTTTTTGTTGGTTAATACTTTGTTTTGCAGGTTGGTTGTGGGGGTGATTAATGAAGAAAATATTCAAATGAAAGAAAAGAAGCTAAAAGATAAAGGAGAAATATGTAAGCAAAAAGACAAGATTTTCGAGGCCATAAAGTTTTGAAAGAAGAGCTTGTGTAGAGAGATGGAGAATGAATAAGATTTCATGAAAAAAAAAATCCAAATTAAGAGAGGGTGTTGAAAATATAATTTGAAATTTCTAAAATATTCTACAACAATGTTGGTGAATTAATAATTATGTAGGTGGTGGTTAGTAGTTTAATTTATAGTTGTCTAGTATTCCTAAATAAATTAATTATGTATCTAGAATATTCTATGTGCAACTATATAAAAGACCAAACAGTACTCATTGCTATATAAGTTTCTCAAGTTAGAGTAAAATATAATATTTGGAGGGCAAGTCCCATGAGCCACCATTTGGTAATCTCCAAAGCAATATTTTGTTAAGTACAAAATTTTGACCACTGAGTATGATAGAATCATAGCACCACAAAATTTAAGATGATATCAGAGTTTTCCTAAAAATTACAACAGTTGCAATGTGGCCAAATACAAATATTTTTTTTTATTAATTTTATATCTATTAACTGACCAAATGGTGTTCTGTTATTGGTCAAGACCGCTGAGTATCAATAGTCCCTACCCATACAATAATTTTTAAAATAAACCTAACTAGACTCCCAAAGTCTGAAAGGCTAAGAGGCAGCTAAAGAAGGTCTCGTACGTGCACTAGCTGCCCCAATTCATAAGGCATTTCTGGCTGGGAAAGGAACTTTTTGGCCCCCACACTCAACCTGATCTAGCTATATAGTTGATATATTTCCCTCCTTGGCTGCGAATGTAGCATAGCAATATATTGAACAATTTTTTTTTTCAGTCATACATTTATACGTATATGGATGATAAAACACGCTCGTAGAGGACAGGAGTACATTTGATTTGGTACATTATTGTATTTCCATCACCTTCTTGGTGCACACTTTCACTTATGTACCAATCCCCACTTCCAAATTAACTATGATGGAAAAAGACAAAAATGGTCGCAATGGTGGTGAATTTGCTCGCGGGGGTGGCAGATCTGGAATTCGTGGTGGTCGTGGCTAGTGGTCGTTGGTGATGGACGTAGCCGGTGGTGGTTGTCGGCGATGGCGGTGGATGGAGACCCGACAACGACTTTTGCTTTGGGTGAGCACAAAGAGAATGGTGGTAGTCACCGGAGAAGATGGTGGTAGTCGTCGGAGATGATGGTGGTCACCGGTGGTCTCGCCTCTTGTTCACGGTGGTCAGTGACGGTGGTGTTTGGTGGTCCGATCAAAGATCGGTATTCTCTCTCTCTCTCTCTCTAATTGAACATGAATGAAATGGGTATATTGGTCACAACTAGAAGTAGTTGAGTTTATCCCCAACAACTTCCACCAAACATGTCCTTGACCCCAAATATTTTTTCATTTTGTCTTATATCCAAATAATTCTCCTAATTTAATACTCCCTCCGTCCTATTTTATCTGTCCATTTTTTGGAATCCAACTATTTAAGGGGACAAAAAGAATCTACACCTACTTTCTATAGTTGCCCATAATCATTGCACTTTCTTTTTTGTTTTGTTTTGGTATTGGTTGTAAGAAAGGGTAATTTGGGAAACTAAGTAAAACTTACATAGTAATTTAAGAAAGTGGACAACAATTTTGGGACATACCAAAATAGAAAGGGGGACACATAAAATAGGACGGAGGGAGTATTTAATACCAAATTTTCGTTCTTCGCCGCCGAAATGTTATAGACAAGCCAACTACCACTGTCATCTCTAAGAATACTCTGATAACAATTGGTATTAAATACCAAAAATAACAGCCACCGTCATCTCTAAGGAATGGTGGTATTATTTTTTTAACACATTTTGTTGAGAAATTTATCAAAAAAAAGTCAGTGAAGTTACTCAACAATTATTTTATTTTATTTTATTTATTTATTTATTTAATATATATATTTTTTTTTTCAGATTTTGATATCAGCCATGATATTTGTTTGATAGATCTCGTTGAGTGGGTTGTAAGAATATAGATTTTATACAAAAAATAATTTGCAAATCGATATGAATGCTCAAAATTGTAAAAAGTTTTTGCAATGTTTATTAGAACACTTTTTTTTTCTTTTTGTGAAATTTCACAAACTTTGAGTTTTTTTTTTTTTTTTAAAAGTTCACAACTTTTTCTGTATTGGTATGAGAAGTTAAATTTCAAAAACTCGTTTTGTGATCATTTTATGTTGATGTGGTGGTTTGGTTATGAAGAGATCGATTAGGTGAGGTCGTGGTGGTGATCGGTAAAAGTTTGGTGTAGCAGTGGTGGTTTCTTGAAATTTCACGAACTCTGTGAAATTTCACAACTTTTTGTTGATAAATTTCACAATATTTTTTTAAAATTTCACAACTTTTTTTCCGTGATAAGATAAATTAACTTCCAGAAGCTTGTTTTATGATAATTTTTATGTTGCTGTGATGATTTGGTTGTGAAGAGATTAAGAGAGGTCTGGTGTGGCGTTGGTGGTGAACGGCAAAGGTCCGATGCACGTGGTGGTGGTGGTGGTGGTCGTTGGGGTTTTGGTGTGGTGGTGGTGGTGCTAGCCGGAGGTTAGACGAGCTCAGGCGAGATCGTCGGAGCTCAAATGAGGTCACCGGAGCTCAGGTAATGTCATGATAGTCGTCGCTAGAGCTCAGGCGAGGTCGCCGGAGGTACATGAACTGTGAAACTGTTTGTGTAAAACAATGTTGGGAGTAGTTTTGTCAAAAGACCAATGAGTGGATCTAATTCTAAAACTTTTCTTATTTATACTCAAACCACTATATTTTCTGTAATTTAGATTTATCACTAATTGCCCATCAACTATATATATAATATACAACATATATACAACCAAGAGTTAGGCTCCAGTGCGCACTAGGTAAGTGCACTGGGTGAACGCACTGGACTTTTAAGCCTAAAATATCAATGGAGCGCTCCACTGACCCACGCTAAAAAGTCCAATGTGTTCACCCAGTGCGCACTAGAGTCTAACTCTATACAACCAAATTAGGTCCTCTTAACCACAGGGTCAAAAAAGACCTTACTTTAGAACTTATAGAAGTGAAGGTTTCATCGTATAGAAAGTCTCAGATTTTACATAGTCCGTTTGGAACGGAAAATTCCAATACAAGTTAGAAAAAAAACAAAAAAATCTCTGTCTTTGTTAATTAGTATTTCACAAACTACAAGAAGTACAACTCTTTTAAAATTTTAATTAATTTTCTCAAAAAGAGTCAACTAAAACTATCTATCTCCCATTGATCCCCTGTTGTAATCCAAAGAGAAAAAAAGGGTAAATTACGCTAACACCCCTTCAATTATGGCTTTTTTTTTTTTAAATACCCCTCAACTATAAACTCAACAAATTGACCCCCTCAACTATTGTAAATTTTCACTAACACCTCTTTAGTTAAGTTGTAGTCCAAAAAAAAGAATACTTTTGTATCAGGTTACCAACACATGTTGTAAAAGTGTTAAACACAATATTTTGCCTCTCCTTTGAGTCGTTGAATATTTTAGAATAAAATTGCCTAAAAATTGTATTTAACAAGGGGCCACTATGTGTGTAACAAAGGATAATTTTGTCCCAAAATTTTCAATGGCTTGAAGGAGGGATAAATAATATCATGTTGTTAATATTTTGTATTATATGTTACTCACATGATACACACACGTTAATTTTTTGGATGAAATTTAAATGGAAGGGGTTTTAGTGGAAAAAAATGCAATAGTGGAGGGATCAATTTGTCAGGTTTTGTAATTTAAGGAGGTATTTGAAAAAGTATCATAATTGATAAGGTGTTACTGTAATTTACCCACGAAAAAAGAAAACTCCTTCTCACTATTTTCCAGCGGCTCTCCCTCCCTTGCCATCTTTATCTTTTGACAAAAACTTTTTTCATTTTTTTTTAGTTGCATTTTTTTTTGTGTTGTGTGTGTGTTTGTGTGTGCAGCAGTAGTTTTAACAAAACTTCTATAAACTTGACAAGTAACTTGCATAAAAAGAGTAAGAAAATAGATTAACTGTTAGGATTGTGCCTAAAATTCCATTGGTGGAATGATTTTTTAATTATGATTGGATTTCTTATTTGGTGGTTTCCTTATCAAATAAGGATTCCTTTGATGGTGGAAGTTCCTATTTTATATAGGAATGTGTGTAAGAGTATTCCTTGTTGTATAAGACTTATCATAGGGGTAAATCCTATTACAACTAGGATTAGGACTATACAATCTCTATAAATATAGGGCTTACTCAAGGGATTAATAAGATTGGTTGAAAATCTTCTACATACACAAGAGAGGGCTGCAAACTAGTGAGGGAGAGATTAGTTTCTAGCAATTGTGTGTGTCATATAACTTGGTTGGAGAGTTATACACGTGAGGTCTTGAGTGCTTGTAATCTTCATATTAATCGCAGTGATCGCCTTTGCACGTGGACGTAGGCATTGTTGGGCCGAACCACATTTAAATCTTGTTGTGTTGGTTTGCTTGATTTTCTTTCGTGGTTGTGTCGTTCTTATTCTGTTTATCTCCATAATTGTGGGTGTGGTTTTCTTGTTGTGATTGTGGGCCCATTCCCAACATTAACAAGACATCATGCGAGAGTAAATTAATGCCACAACATGTATTCCATATATGTATTTTCATTTTTCTCTTAGAAAGGTAAGATGTTGTTTGAGTAATACAAGAACTGGTTGTGTGATTCAGAGAAGAATCAATTTTAAATAGTTTTAATTTTTCTAGTTTGTTTTTACGTGCGTAAGAGAGTCCATGAATGGCTAAAAAATGGTCCAAAAAGTTTGTTCTTTATCAAACCCATGTAGCAATAATTTAAGGAAAAAAAAAACCAAAATCAATAAGAGACTATTTGAAAAAATAAAGAACCGGTTATGCGGTTCATATGAGAACTGATTTCCAATTTATTGTCGGAGGAGCCTATGTCCAGTCTAATAACTTTCTTAAAATTGATTTTTTGTCAAACTAACACTACCTTGATTTTCACAAGAACCAAATGAAAGTGAAACCTGAATTGAGCTTAATCTAATTTTAGGCTTTCCCAAATAGAACTTGGTGCAATGTATGTTTGGACTAAACCAATTTTAGACTTGACAGCATTTTTGCTCAACCATTTTTGTTCACCCATGCCTTCACTAGCTGGGTGACATGTGTCTCATTTCAGTAATTATATCAATAATAATACATGAGCATAATATAAATGTAATGGGACATATGTCAAGCTAGCGGAAGTACGGGTGAGCAAAATGCTATCTTAAAACTTGGTCTCATTGCTCACCCAAGCGCACCGCATTGAGTGAGCATGTGTGACTTACTACTTTTCAACTTTTGTAAATCTTAATTTTGTCCATGAAAAGTGGTGGACCCTCACTCAGTGTAGTGCTTGTGTGAGCAAATTTTGGGTTAACAAAAAGAGTAATACGGAGTACTATACTTCCCAAATTCACATGTGGCACTAACAAACTCCAGTGAACCAATTGACCATTATGGGATCACTTCAACATCTTCCAATCAAAATTTAGTAGATCCACTATCATATTATTTAAGATGGGGATTTGAGATTTAGATTTAGGAAGTATAACATTACTCTTAACAAAAATGCCCTCCTATTTTTAGTAGAGATGTTCAAGAAAATCAAAAAACTGAAAACCGACCGAAACTAAATTGACTAAACACTGATTGATCAAAATTTCAAAATAGAGCACAAGTTAAAACCGACCAACACCGCTTTAAATTGACCTACCAAAATCGAATGGTCAATTTTAAAACCACTAAAAAACGAAAAAAAAAAAAAAAAAAAACCGACCGCAAAATCCCTAATTTTTATCATTAATTGGGAGGTGGGACCGAAAGTCGAAGATGGGCCATATCGACCCGTTCGCGTGTGTGTCTTTTAAAGTGTGCTAAATGAGGTAGTGGCGGGTCCAGCTTACGGCTCGGCTAAAGCCCACAGTGGTCAAAATATCATAACGGGCTTCTCATGTTAACGGCTGATTTGGGTTTGGCAGGCCCACGACCTATAATATCTTCTTATCCCATTTGTAAAACAATAAAAATGTTATCCTTGCAATTTGGTCCATGTCCAAACTTTAGTTTCAATTGCATCAATTTGATTCTTGAAGTATTTTTAAATGGAAGCAATGTAGTTCAATTATCCAATTCCGTGAGAAAAGTTAATAGAATTTACTCGCATGTTATCAATTGTCTCCTTTTTTTGGAGCAAAATTAGAACACAACTAATCTCCTCACCCGCTTATTAGCGTATTTTTTGCATAGAAAATGGGTGAATTCTGTCAAATTTTAATGCAGAATGAAATATTTAGACCATACTGCTTCTTTTAAAAAACTCCAAAGACCAAATTAATACAACTGAAATTATAAGGACTAAAATGAGAGGGACCACAAACCTCAAGGGTGTATTTTGTATTTAAGCAAAAATATTATACTTCCCAAACGTAGTTCTTAACACATGCGATAGTGAGTCCACTTAATTTTTTGAAAAATGTTAAAATGACTCCTAACATTATTGAAAGTCACGACTACAATTCATCCAAAGTATCCATTTTGCAACTAGGTTACCCTAGCGTGTTAAAGTGACATGAAAAAAAAATCACATGGTGTCCAAGCTCCAAACACATACTTTATAGGCTTTTGCATTCCACTTTCGTTTTGATTTAATTATTAGTATTTTTTTTATACTGAATGTAATACAATAAATTTTGTTTATATTATTGTGAATCAGTTGTACAACTCTTTACAATTATTACAAACAGAGGAAAGAAAAACATTTCACTATCCCATAAAAACTAAAAACTTTGTATTGAAAATTAAATATTGAATTATTAGTGTTGAAAACTTTAAGCCACCGAATTTGCAGTATTGACGAAGATTGCGCTCATTGATTTTCTCAGTAGTATTTTTTCACTTAATTTTTTACAAGTACTTGGTTATTTTTTAGCTAAGTAGTAAATTATCAAATGCATTGAAAAAAAATAGTTGCGGCAATTGATTGAGTTATCAAACTCACCTATGTTAATTTGTGTGTTTTTATTTAAAGAAGGTCAAAATAAGAAAGATTCTAGTGTATAATTTTGTTTCTATTATTGTGAATCAATTGTACAACTCTTTACAATTATTACCAACAAAGGCAAGAAAAACATTTCACTATCCTATAAAAAGTAAAAAACCATGTATTGAAAATTAAATACTGAATTATTAGTGTTGAAAATATTAAGCCACCGAATTTGCAGCATTGGCGAAGATTGCGTTCATTGATTTTCTCAGTAATATTTTTCACTTAAATTTTTACTGGTACTTGGCTATTTTTCAGCTAAGTAGTAAATTATAAAACACATTGAAGAAAGTAGTTGCAGTAATTGATTGAGTTATCAAACTCACCTATGATAATTTGTGTGTTTTTATTTAAAGAAAGTCAAAATAAGAAAGATTCTAATGTATTTAGTAGAGGATAGAATTCCATTCAAACTGTAAATTTTTTTTAATCTCTCTCTCTTGATCAGTGTGTATATACATATTAGAAATAAGTACTAATCCAATTAGACGAAGTTATTTAAAAGAAAAAAAAAAAAAAAAAAGAGAAAGATGAAGAAGATGCAAAGCTTTGCAATATTTTTTTTGCAGAATACTAAGGCATCGCATGATAACGTTGTGGTTTTTGGTTTTCGATTTTTGCTTTCAGTTTTTGAATTGATCATAGTCAACTCCCAATACAAAAAATAAAAATAAAAAAATTTAAAAAAAAAAACTACAACGTTATCCTACAAGCCCTAAATTTTGCAATATAATCTGTTGGGAAGCAAAACTAAACATAAACATAAATCGAAAAAGCCCCACAATAAACTATTCTGATTCTCTGAATGTCACTTTCAAAGGTTGTTTCTTTCCTCCCAATCATGCACTCTTTCACTAGGACAAAAGTTTGTAAGCCACAGGTAGCTTTCATTTACCTACCTTATGGCTTATGCATAATTCACAACTAATAATAGAAAACAACCAATTATATATATTGATATGTCCAGAAATATCTTGTAATCGCTTAACCGCCACGTGTTCAGCTAGTGACCCGGGGAAGCCGGATTTGAGGCGTGGAGCCCACGCTCCCGAGGGATACTGCAGTTGCCAACCGAGATACTCGGGCGGTCGTAGTAAGGCCCTGAGGATCACGGCATCAATCACGTTTCCCCTCAATTCGTTACACAGCTGTCGCTCTATCAAGAGAATCAGTGGTTTCCTTAACTACTTAGGAAACTCACCAAATATTGGGCAAATCTATTGTGATTAGATTAGGCTTCCTAATCTCGTAAAACTTACCATGTAAAGGTGGACTCTTACACTTATAAAAGAGCCCACCTACCCTCTCAAAGGGGATCCGGATATTAATGCTCTAAGCATACCAATACATATCAGAGAAATCACCAACATACCTGCGTACACCCGGCCGGTATTACTGGTAGTGCCGCCTTGTTTTGTTGGCTCACCAGGCCCGCCGGTGATCTGCTAGTGAACGCGCACAGACGCAACCGTGGACGTAGGTCACCTCATTAACGGGGCCGAACCACACACAAACCGTCTATGATCTTGTTTTCTTCTTAAATTGCTCTCACCAGTTTTCGGCATCATCAGTTTGGCGCCGTCTGTGGGAACTCGACACAGTTTCCTCATCGAAAAAATCTTTGACTGACCAACATGCCGAAGAAGAAGGGCAAGAAGACCGCTGACTCGACCGGTCAGGCGGATCAGTCAGGTCAGGCGGACCAGTCAGGCCAGGAGGACCTACAGATCGAGACACGGGCTGCCTCCATGTCCACCGAGCAAGTCACGACGGCACTGGAGCAACTCTTGGAGGGTCAGATCCGGACGCAACGGCAAATAGAGGCGCTCATGGCCCAGCATGGAAAGGTGGTCAAGGACCACGAGAAAAACCCCTCGTCGGGGAAGCGACCCGAAAAGAGCGTTCCTAGCCAAAGGCCCGCTCGGACCCGCGGAAAAGCCCGATCTGCACCAGTGTCCCCACCAGATCGAGAACACCATGGAGAGAGAGAACGTAGCCAGCCTACGAGGCGTCCAAAGGAAGGGCCTCGGTATGTTCCTCGCCGAGCACGCCGAGAGGAGGACGCCCGGTTACTCATCGAACGGCGTCGAGCCGCAAGGGGAGAGGCATCCGGACGAAAGGTGAGGGAACCGGTCGACGATCCGCCCGCCCTGAGCCGGGAGGATCTTAGGCACAGGCTATCCCGGACCCGTAGCCGAGTGCTATCCCCAAGATCGACACGCTTCGAGGACGAGGACGAGGCATCATCGTCTGACCCTACTTACTACTCAGATGCAGAGAGGAGGACCGGGCGTACTGACGTCAAGGCCCAGGTCGAGGAACTGCAGCAGCAGATTGAGAGGCTGAACCGCAAATCCGGCCACGACCTCACTAATACAGAAACAGAATCGCCCTATACGACCAGAGTGACACAGTTCCCCATTCCACGGAAATTCAAGCCCCCGCACCTTAGCTCTTACGATGGCAAGGGGAGTCCGGTGGACCACATCCGCACCTATAAGGCGCAGATGGCACTGGTCGCTACAACGGACGAGCTGCTGTGCCTAGCGTTCCCCAGTACTCTAAAGGGATCAGCCGCACAATGGTTCCATGCCTTGAAGCCAAGAACGGTGGATAACTTCAGGACACTCGGCAAACTCTTTATCAGTCAGTTTGTCGGGATGTTGGACCGGTCACAGCCGGACACCCAGTTGTTAGCTGTCAAACAGCAAAAGGGGGAATCTCTGAGGGAGTATGTGGATCGCTTCAACCAGCAGAGGCTCCTGATCCGCAACCTCAACGAGACCGCCGCCATCATGGCTTTCTGCTCAGGAGTTCAGCACACCAAGGTGGCCACGTCTTTTCATCGCAATCGACCGGCAACCCTGGTGGAACTCTCGGAAAGAGTAGGGAAGTACATAGACACCGAAGAATTCCTGAAGGCAAAGCGCGCCAGCCAGACGGGAGACGAATCCCCAAAGGCAAAGCGCAAACGCGAGGGATTTGAGAAAGGTCCGGGAAAGAAGCCAAAGCAAGACCAAAGAGAGGCTAGGGGTCAGCCCCCAACAGCTTTTACACCTCTTTCCCGACCCATACATGAGGTGATGGCCGCCGCAGAGGCGCAGAGGCTGCTTCCGCAGCCTACCAAGCTCAGAGCCCCTCCCGGCAAGAGGAATCGGGAGAAATTCTGTCGTTATCACAAGGACCATGGCCACGAAACGGAGGATTGCTTCAAGTTGAAAATAGCAATCGAAAAGTTGATCGAGCAGGGCCATCTTGCCGAGTTTGTCACAGCAGACAGACGACCCCGACAGGATGCCCGAGCTCCCGGTCAGCCCCCTCCGCCGCTCGGCCACATTAACGTAATCTCCGGAGGAACATCTGGCGGGGGAGATTCACAGTCGGCACGGAAGAGGCACGCCCGAGCATCCCGAGCGGATGTATGGCAGGTCCAATCCACCGGCCCCTCACCAACTGACGTTCTGACATTCTCATCCGATGATGTACAGGGCCTCCACTGCCCCCACGACGACCCGCTGGTAGTGACACTGTCTATAGCAAACTACATGGTCCAAAGGGTACTGGTTGACACGGGCAGCTCGTCGGATATAATGTTCGCAGCAGCATTCGACCAACTCGGGATCGATCGAGATCGACTCCGGCCAGTTGCTACTCCCCTGGTCGGATTCAATGGCTCTAGCACTCAACCGCTCGGCACGATCGAACTCCCAGTACTCATGAGGACCTATCCACAACAGGTTTCCTTGCTCACCAATTTCGTGATAGTGGATGCTCCGTCGGCCTACAACGTCATCCTTGGGAGGCCGACCCTCAACAGAGCACGAGCGGTTGTCTCCACATACAGCCTAACCGTAAAATTCCCGACTCCTCAGGGACCGGGATGCTTGCGAGGAGACCAGACCACGGCTCGGAGTTGTTATGTTAGCTCGTTGCGACGGGGAGCAGTCACCGAGACTCTGAATGTCCAAGAAATGGATCCCCGGGACCCGAGGGACATGATAGGGCCTATGGAAGAATTGGAGCAAGTTGTGCTGGATCCGGAACACCCGGATCGGACGATCAGCGTAGGCGCGTTGCTGGAGCCCGCCTTGAAAGAAGAATTGGTCCAGTTCCTGAAGCAAAACCAAGATGTCTTTGCTTGGAGTCATGAGGACATGCCCGGGATTGATCCCCGGATAATGTCCCATCGTCTCAATGTCAGCCCAGACTGCCGTCCGGTAAAGCAGAAGCGAAGGGGTATGGCCCCCGAAAGACAAAAGGCTGTAAGTGAGGAGGTCGAGAAGCTCCAAAAGGCTAGCTCCATTCGGGAGGTCTATTACCCCGACTGGCTGGCCAATGTCGTTCTGGTCAAGAAAAGCAATGGCAAATGGAGGATGTGTGTAGATTTCACCGACCTCAACAAGGCTTGCCCCAAGGATTGTTACCCGCTGCCCAGGATAGACCTCCTTGTCGACTCAACGACAGGCCACTCACTTCTCTCGTTTATGGACGCCTACTCGGGGTACAATCAAATCAGCATGTACCCCGGGGATGAAGAGAAGACGGCGTTCATCACCGACCAAGGCACGTACTGTTACAAAGTTATGCCCTTCGGCCTCAAGAATGCTGGGGCTACGTATCAACGCCTGGTCAATTTTATGTTCAGAAACCTTATCGGAAAATCCATGGAGGTATACGTGGACGATCTCCTGGTCAAGAGCCGGGAGAAGACCGACCACCTTGAGCATCTGACCGGGGCCTTCAGCATTTTGAGAAAGTTCAGAATGAGGTTGAACCCGGCCAAATGCACCTTTGGGGTCTCGTCCGGGAAGTTCCTCGGCCATCTAGTCAGCAGACGGGGGATCGAAGCAAACCCCGACAAAATCCAGGCTATCATCAACATGCGGTCACCTAAGTCAACAAAAGAAGTTCAAAGCTTAGCCGGACGAGTGGCTGCACTGAATAGATTCGTATCCAGAGCAACTGATCGGTGCCTACCGTTCTTCAAAATTCTCCGCAAAGCTTTTCAATGGTCAGAGGAGTGCGAGGAGGCGTTCCAGGAACTCAAGAGATATCTGGCCTCTCCACCTCTATTGTCGACACCTACGGCCGGAGAAGAACTGTTCCTGTACTTGGCGGTGTCGCCATCGGCAGTCAGTTCAGCACTTGTTCGGGAAGAGCACGGGATACAGTTCCCAGTGTATTACACCAGCCGAGCACTGCAAGGCGCGGAAGGCCGGTACTCCCGCATCGAGAAACTGGCCTTCGCCCTCGTTACATCGGCCCGAAGGCTCCGCCCGTACTTCCAGGCCCATGCCATCGTAGTACTAACAGACCAACCCCTCCGCAGAATCCTCTCTCGACCGGACACATCCGGAAGGATCGTCAAGTGGGCTTTGGAACTGGAGGAGTTTGAGGTAACTTACAGACCACGGACGGCCATCAAGGGACAAGCCGTCGCAGATTTCTTGGTCGAGTTTACGTATCCGGAAGACCCGATAGAAGAACTCGAGCCTCCGGCCTTACCGCCCGGATTGCTCGCCGGCATCCCCACATGGATACTGCATGTCGATGGCTCTTCCAATCGGCAGGGCAGTGGGGCCGGAATTATCCTGACCACCCCCGATGGCGTCCAGCTCGAATATGCTTTGAGATTCGGGTTTCGTGCCTCCAACAACGAGGCCGAGTACGAAGCCCTCCTGGTCGGGCTACAATTAGCTGTTTCAATGAGTGCACAACAGGTCGAAAGCTACAGCGACTCCCAACTAGTGGTCAATCAGGTAAACCAAGAATACGAAGCACGGGAAGATAGCATGATGGCCTACTTAGCCCTCGTTCGAACAGCATCCAAACAACTCCAAGGCTTTTCCATCACTCGAATACCCAGAGAAGAGAACACCAGGGCTGACCGGCTCGCCCGCCTCGCATCGTCGGCTGAGTCAGACTTGCCCGGGATAAGGATACAATTCCTACCCGAGCCAAGTGTGATCAACTCATAAGGCATGGAGGTCGACCCGGTCACTCTGGGACCCAGCTGGATGGATCCGATCACGACTTTCTTGACGACAGGAAGGCTACCGGACGAGAAAGAGGAGGCAAGACGGGTCAAGTACCGAGCAGCACGATATCATGTCCTCGACGGTGTCCTTTATAAAAGGGGATTCACCATCCCGTACCTTCGTTGTGTCCATCCTACGCAAGTTCAAGCAATACTGCACGAAATTCACGAAGGCGTGTGCGGGAACCACGTAGGGAGTCGGACACTCTCAAGAAAGGCCCTACTACAGGGGTACTACTGGCCAACCATGGCCCGGGATTCGCAGGAGTACGTTCGAAGGTGTGACAAGTGCCAACGGTACTCTCCCATGATAAACCAACCAGGAGAACTTCAGACACCGGTCCAAAGCCCTTGGCCATTCGCCCAATGGGGAATCGACATCGTTGGTCCCTTGCCAACGGGGAAGGGGCAGGTCAAGTTTGCTGTGATAGCCGTTGACTACTTCACAAAGTGGGTGGAGGCCGAGCCCCTGGCAACAATAACCGAGAGGAAGATGGAACATTTTGTGGAGAGAAATATCCTTAGCAGGTTCGGTATTCCGCGAGTCCTGATTAGCGACAATGGAAGACAGTTTGATACACCCGTCTTTAGACAGTTCTGCTCGGACTATGGAATATTGAACCACTACTCTTCTCCTGAGCACCCACAAGCTAATGGTCAGGCCGAAGTAACCAACCGTACGATTTTGCAGTCGATTAAGACGAGGCTCGAAGGTGCTAAAGGCCTGTGGGCCGACGAACTCCCAGCCCTTCTGTGGGCCTACCGTACCACACCCCGGGCGGCAACAGGCGAAACCCCCTTTTTCTTGACTTATGGTTTCGAGGCAGTAGTCCCCACGGAGCTCGGGCTACCCACATACCGGGTGGCCACCTTCAATGACCCAGATAATGGAGAGGCCCTCAGGACGGAACTAGACCTGGTCGAGGAGAAAAGAGACCAAGCCTATCTCAAGGTGGCAGCTTACAAGCAAAGGGTCTTACGGTATTACAATAGCAAGGTGAAGCACCGTAGCTTTCAGGTCGGGGACCTCGTCCTTAAGGCAGTAAACCAGTCTACCCGGATCCCAAGCCATGGGAAGTTGGGCGCAAACTGGGAAGGGCCGTATATAGTAACTCAGGTTAATCGGCCCGGAACCTACTGGCTGCGAAGTATGGACGGTCATGATCTCACCCATCCTTGGAACGTGCAACACCTCCGAAAGTATTATCAATAGCATCTAGCTACAGGGGAATAGTACTGTAAAAATAATCTTCTCTTGTAGCTCGACCTGAGCAACCGTTCCGAATTATTGCTTCTTGAATAAAATTGATAGTTTGTTTTAAAAGATGTATTCCGGAGCACAAAAGACCTCGGGCCTAACCCCGAGGCGCAAAAGACCTCGGGCCTAACCCCAAGGCGCAAAAGACCTCGGGCCTAACCCCGAGGCACAAAGGACCTCGGGCTCCGAACCCAGGCACCAAAGGACCCTGCGACCACCCATGTCCCAGGTCGGTTTCCTATGGTTGATCCCCAGCACGCCCCCGTCTTTAAAGGACGCCCGAGGGTAAGAGGATTCTAGACCTAAAACAGGAAATTAACTAAAGTTTCGCCTAGGTCCAGCCAGCGATGGGGCCAAAACCCCTAGGTGGCCAGCGATGGCAAGCTTCAAATGCTCCTGCAACCACCCATGTTCCAGGTCGATTTCCTACGGCCATTCAGTCCCGTACTCCCGCGCTCCTGCCTTAACAAAATGCTTGGGGGGCACGGGACAGGAGGACAAAGGGCAATGCTAAGGCCAAAACAGGGAATTATATCATTCGGCTAGGTGTTCTGTGGGTTACGGTCCTAAAGCATTTGCTAAGGCAGATGTTAGGTTGGCCAAGGCCGTACGGATACTAGCAAAAGTTAAAAGCACAGTACAACAAAATTGACGGAAGGATGACCTCAAGGGCCTTTTCATTAATTGAAATAAGTGTACAAGGCTTGGGGGGCAATTGTAGTAGCCTCCCCGAAAAATAAAAGTCTACAAACGATAAAAGCAAATAAGCAGGAAGGAGAGACAGGGAAGTCAGTTTTCCGCATTAATCACGTTCTCGGTTTCCCCGGCCTGTTCCCCCGGAATGGTAAGTCCCTCCTCCGCTAAGCCTCCCTCCGGGGTAAGCTCGGTGGCCTCAGCAACGACCACAGGATCTCCAACGGCCGCAAGCCCCTCGCCAGCAGCTGGAGCTTCACCGAGTCCGGGATCCTCACCGATGTCCCAGTAATCCGAGTCGATCCCCACGTAGGCCGAGAGGACCCACTCGGGATGGTCCCGAGCTACCCGCCGCTTCAGATCCTCATAACCTTGGAAGAAGCCATCGTCAAAAGCTCCCTCCAAGGCCTCTGCGGAAGGCGCCTCGGTCACCGCCTTAGCCTGGGCTTCGGCTGCCGCGATGAGGGCCCGGGAAGTTTCCAGTTCGGCCAAAGCCGCTGCCAGGTTCGCCTGAGCCGCCCCTAAGCTCAAGGCCAGCGACTTCGTCTTGCTCGTCTCCACAGCCAGAGCAGCCTTCACTGTTTGTAGCTCTTTCCGCTCCTTCGAAAGGGCGGCTTCAGCGACGCTCACCTTCTCGGACAGGGACGAATGGACGGATTCGGACCCCGCGGCTATGCAACCAACCTACGGCAGGAGAACACACAGCGGTTAAACAAGTAATAAGTACAGGGCAAGTCCGCGTTTAAACAAAAAGAAGCAGAGCACTCACCAGGTGGGAAACGCTGTATAGCCATCCTTGGATCCCTTGGGGAGATAGCTCGGCACACGCTGTCACTTGGCTTGGGGCGAGGCAGGGCCTTAGCCTCTCCCGGGCCTCGTCATGCCCGCCCGGGGACAAACCCGACGGAGTGTTAGCCCTGGGCACGGGCTCTTCAACAGCCGGCCTGGGAGGAGCCGATGCCCCGACGGGATCTGCACGGGTAGTTGTCCCATGGCGAATGCGCCTGAGCGGGCGATCGCCGCCTGGAACCTCGGTGGCCGGTCTTTTCCCATGGGCAATTGCCATCCGAGCGGCCGTGGTGACGGCGGCGGCAGCCTCTCTCTCCCGCAGCTGGTCCAAATTGCGTTTGGGGGCCATTTCTGTCGAGACAAAGATTGTACGGTCAGAGGTGCAAGGGGCATAAATAGTACAAGCACGTGTGTAACGCATAAGGTCACGGGAATACTCACCAGGGATGATGGGTGTAGAGCTGGGGGCTGGAATAGGCGGCTCAGGGGAATAGCTAGCGATAAACCCTCCCGACCGGGACAGCACGTTCCAGATACTGGTGGGCAACTTCGCTAGCTTCAAGATCCTGGTCTGGCACGCCTCAGGAATTTCTGGGGGTTTAGCTGAGCCCGCTGTAAACAAAAAAGAAAACCGGTCAACAATCCACTATGTTCTGGATAGATCAAGATAGCAGATAAGGTCGGAAGGGCGATCTTACCCTTCAACTCCCTGGCCCAGGATGTCCTCAGCTGGCTCCCCGGAGCCATGTCACAGAGACGAAGGGTAGACACCTGGAAGAATTTTCCCTTCCACCCTTTATTATTACTAGGGCAGTTGTCAATGATTTTCCTGCCCGGACGGGCAGAGAACGAGAAAAACCCCAACTCATTATGCACAGGGAATGGCCGGTGAGCCCAAAGGAACTCCTGTAGGGTAAGATCATACCCGAACGCCTGGGGCCACAATGATATACACCCCATCAAGAACCTCCACCCGTTGGGAGCCAACTGACCAGGAGCAATGTCCAGAAAAATCAATATGTCCCGAGCCACCGGGTGAAGCGGAAGTCGGAGGCCCGCCATCATAGCGTCCTCAAACAGGGTGACGAACCCTGACTGATATAGGTGCGCGCCGCCGGAATTTACGGCTAGGGCGCAACCGTCAGGAAGGGAGTACCTCTCCCTAATCCGGCGAAGGTCTCCAGAGTGAAGAACGGAAGAGGTGGACTCACAAGCGAAGACCGTGCGGTCGGTCCCCTCAGGCAGCTCGTCGCCTAAACCCCTCGAAACGGAGGCGACAGGGGCCTCCTCAGAAGACTGACTACTGGACAGACGAATGGGGATCCAAGCCCCGCTTTGGTGGTCGGACGGGGATTCCGGGAGCTGGCCTTGGCTAGCACCAGGGGACCCCGACCGATACTGCTCACTCTCCGATCTCGACGCGGAATTGAAGCCGGAGTGCTCCATCTCTGGCCCTCCGGCAGGAAGAAACCGACACAAAGGACGACTCGCGAAGAGATCGCAAACCCCAAGCCTGATATACAGGGGGGGCAGGGTTACTAACCTGAATGGTAGCAAGTAGATGCTCCGCAGCACCAGGTAGCACTCTCTCAGAACAACGCAAGGAACACCCGTCCGGTTCAAGTGAGTTAGGGTTCTACCTGACTCGAAAAACGCACCGAATCTAAGAAGGAAGAAATCCCACTCCCGCTCAAACCCCACAAGGTTCGTTCTCTCCAGTTTCGCTTCGAAAGGAAAAAGGAACGGGGAAGAGAGGAAAAAAAGATCAGAGAGAAGAGGGTGCGCAGGAGGTGGGGCGAGTGCTCCTTTTATAAAGACCTCGAACGGCCCAGATCAGAACAGATCCAGCGGTCCAGAAAATATCCCGCCCAAAACCGTCGCTTCGGTCACGTGGGGGGTCGCCTCAAAAGGCGCGCACATTAAATACACGAAAGGACGGTTCCGTTAGCTTGCGAGCGGTTCGGTTACTTCCACGTCCCCATCCGTTAGGATCTAACTTGACCAATGATTGGTTGACACGTGGTAGCAGCAGTCCAGGCCCGAGCCATAGCCCGAGCATATTTGCGAGCTGGTCGGGTATTAACCTCACAGAGTTGTACAGAATTGATACACAGTTCAGCGGGCTTGATGAAGAGAAAAGATGGCCTCAGGGACCTTTTTATAAAAGGAAAGCTGTACAAAGACGGGAGCAATTATAGTAGCCTTCCCGGTAAAGAAGAGAAAAAAAATAAACATATATATGCAAACAAAAGTGCCCTTAAGGCCCTTGGCCCTTCAAAGCCTTGACCTCCTCCTCCAAGGCAGCCACCTTTGCCACCAGCCCCTCAACGGCGATCTCCAGAGCGTGGACGTCCACCCCTCGCAGGGCGGAGTCCATCTGTAGCTCGTCACCCGCCTTCTCTACCGCCTGCAAGCGTTCTTCCATGTTCACGAGAGAGAAGTCCGACCATGAGCCCGGCATGCGGGGACTGGTGAATATTTCCGGTCGGCTCCTCTTCGGTGGGGGCTGAGGCTCTTCTTCGACCTCCTTCTCCTTGCCCTTCCTGGATGGGCCCGGTGGCGGGCTTACATCCTCAGATGAGGAGGAGTCATTGCTGGTGGACAAGGTGACCGGCCCCTCGGGTTGGCCCGTCCGGCTAGCGGGGCGCGCCCCGGTCGCCATGGATCGGGTATAGCGGCGCGACCCAGAAGCTGTAGCGGCAGGGGCCGCAGAAGAAGGTCCGGCAACCGCGTTCTCCGCAGGTCTCCCTTTCAAATAGGAAAACGACATACCGGCCTCAATGGCTTGATTAAACGCCTCCATGTCATCCTCGGAAGGAACGACTCCACGAAGGTCGGTGAAAGCCTGTTTGCAGTGGTCGGGATTATAATCCGCAGGAGGGCAGAGACCATCATTCTCCAGCCAGTTACCAGCAACCAGGACCCAAGGGTACCGTTGCCAGTTCTTGTTTGGGAAGTCTAGACCTCGAACAAGATCTTTTCCCTCAGTCTTAGGGCGGAAGTAGGGGCCTCCGTTGTCAACGCCCAGTATGTAACACCTCGCGACGTCGGCGGCCCGGAGAAATAACCCCAGTCGCTCGTTCAGCGCTGCAATCCCCCATAAGAGGCGGGCAACGTTTGGTCGGCATTTGTGTAGTGGAATATGCAACCCCTGAAGAAGGTCGCAGAAGGAGACCGGCAGAGGAAAGCGTAATCCCACGATCAGCAGCAGATAGCTGCTGATGAGGAAGAAAGGAGGGGCTACTTCTTCTCCTTCAACGAATGGACGGATCACCACATCCTCGGGAATTTGGCAATCTTCTCGAAATGCCCTAAGCCCCTCGTCTGATGTTAGGTCAATGTGTGAGGCCATTTGGTGCAGCTGAAAGTTTGGAAAGGCAAAGACAGCAGAGGATAGGAGGCTCGGAGAGTTTGCTCAGGCGATTTAGCTGGTGTTGTGTAGTGAAGAAGCAAGGATAAATAGTGCTCCTTATATAAGCAGCACGAACGGTTGGGATCCAATCTGATCGAACGGTTCACGTACTCTCCCGCCGAAACTGTCGTTTCGGGCACGTGGGGCGTCGCCTCAGAAAGCGTGAGCATTAAATGTGGGACGTGATGGTTTGGTTGCCAGCTGGACGATTTAGTTACCTCTTAAACTGGATGCTTTGAGCCCGAACTATGCTTGTAACCAGTAGGCACGTGGCGTCGGGGATCCTAGGCCTGTACAGCTACCGCTCGGTCCTTGCGCCGCCGGGTCGCCCCATGTCAGCCGTGGTCCGGTGGGGATCCTGGCATTTTCCCGGACGGTCTATGAAGGGTGCTCTTAATTTTCCGACCTCATCTGATAAAGCGTCATCTCAGCTCTGAAAATGGGGGGCAGCTGATATGTCCAGAAATATCTTGTAATCGCTTAACCGCCACGTGTTCAGCTAGTGACCCGGGGAAGCCGGATTTGAGGCGTGGAGCCCACGCTCCCGAGGGATACTGCAGTTGCCAACCGAGATACTCGGGCGGTCGTAGTAAGGCCCTGAGGATCACGGCATCAATCACGTTTCCCCTCAATTCGTTACACAGCTGTCGCTCTATCAAGAGAATCAGTGGTTTCCTTAACTACTTAGGAAACTCACCAAATATTGGGCAAATCTATTGTGATTAGATTAGGCTTCCTAATCTCGTAAAACTTACCATGTAAAGGTGGACTCTTACACTTATAAAAGAGCCCACCTACCCTCTCAAAGGGGATCCGGATATTAATGCTCTAAGCATACCAATACATATCAGAGAAATCACCAACATACCTGCGTACACCCGGCCGGTATTACTGGTAGTGCCGCCTTGTTTTGTTGGCTCACCAGGCCCGCCGGTGATCTGCTAGTGAACGCGCACAGACGCAACCGTGGACGTAGGTCACCTCATTAACGGGGCCGAACCACACACAAACCGTCTATGATCTTGTTTTCTTCTTAAATTGCTCTCACCAGTTTTCGGCATCATCATATATGCACACATGTATATAGGTGTCATTATATATTCCATAAAAAAACTGTTTGAGTTTAAAAGCAAATTTCGAATCTAATGGAAATAAGTCTAATTTCAATTTCAATGTATATAATGTGTGAGCCACTTGGATGGCTGTTTACCGCCATATGCCCTGTTTGGTAGTACTTTTTGCTTCTGCAATTTTACTGGAAAAAAAGTGCTTTTATTTTTGCGATTAACTCACTTTTTTATAATATATATGTTTTATATAAATAATAATATAGATGTTTCTAAATTTGAATTCCAAATTTGTTTTTAAATGTGTTGTTAGTTGTACCACACGCTATATGCAGTAGCATGTGATGCTTCCATGTGGCATATGGTTCTACCAACTACTGTTATAGCATGTGGTATAATCTCTAAAGCATTTGAGTTAAATTTGAAATTTAAATTTAAAAAATATAATATTACTTTTTTTATTTTATTTTTTTTTCCAATTATAGAAGTGGATTCGCTAAACAGTTCAATTTATGATTCATTTGGGACAATGTTTGCTTCTGCAATTTAATCATGAAAAAACTACTTAGGTTATGGCCAATATAGTTTGACTGTTTGACCAATCGCAAAATTATACAAATGAACTGAAGAGTTTTTTATCGCTTGGTTTGGGAACAGTAGATTATGATTTGGCAAATAATTTTATTTTAACTTTTGAGATTTGATAATCACTTATGAATTCTAAAAAGTGGATGCCAAAATTTCTTAATTTTTGAAATTTCATAAAGAAAACGTTATTTTCACTCCATCATTGAACTAAAACACTCCTTAGTACCACTTATAGAGCATGTGGTGTATGTAATGCATGGCATGCATGGTACCATATAATTTAAGAGTACCATGGAGTACCTTGGTTCAATAATGGAATGGTAAAAACATCACCCTTTTATAATCACTTATAGACTACAAAAAGATGATGCCAAACGGGGCCTCTAGGCCCTCTACAATGGAAACCGGTACACTGTCAAGCCCTCAGTGAACAGCACCAAGTCTCTGTCGCGTGATCTCTCGATTCTCTCCCCCCTACCAAACGCAGACCTAAGAATCAAAATCAGTAGTGGAGTACAGTGAATTCGATTTTCTTATTCCATAAAGTTAGAGGAATTTCAGACCCAAAAGCAAATAAATTAATATTTGGGACACACTAAAGATACAATTTTTTGGATACCATTTAAGAGATATGTCTATTTCTTTTTTGTGTCACATTAGGTTTCAATAACATCACAAGAGATATATAAACACATATTTTAAGTTACGTACCAAAAATTGTATCTTTGAGTGTATCCCAATTTTTACTAAAAAAATAAAATGCTACAGTAATATTTATATACTACACTGTAATAAGGAGTATATGCATTTGTTTAGTAATATGTATGAGTAATGCTAGGTGTACACAAATTTTGTACACACTTTTGCACACAAATGCTTTAAATGCATGTACTTTGTGCTGTTTGAATTTTTCACACTTTTCTGTGCACCACTTACACAGCACAGGGTATATGCATTTAAAGCATTTGTGTACAAAAGTGTGTGCAAATTTGTGTACATTTAGCATTACTCAATATGTATTGCTGTGTACTTGAATAGAAGCAAAAAGTGTGGGCCCCTCTCTCTCTACTCTCTCTCTACTCTGTAGTTCTTGCATTTAACCATTGAAGACCCTCTGAGCTTTTGCTGCTTTTGAGGTCTCGCCGTCTTTGAATTTCGGCACTGCCTCTGTTTCTCTCTCTTTGTCAAATCTTGAATAATTGATTCTTAAACTCTCTCTGCTTCAATTTTGTAAATCCCCCTTTGTGCTTTCACTATATATATATATATACACACACATATATACTTACATTTTCTTTGTATGCCCTTTGCTCCATAGACGAAAAAGAGATATTGTTTGGGAACTGATTAATCAAACTTTTGAGAAATTTCAGAGATTTGGGTTCGAGAAAGAGACGTCCCAAACGAGGTAATATTAGAAAGTGAAATGGGTTGTTTTTTGTTTCGTAATTTCTCTTTCATTTTTTTTTTTGGGATCTGGGGACTCGTTGGCTTTCGTTTTCTGGGGAAAATACATATATATATATATATATATCCATATACGTATATGTTTTGTCTCATTGAGTGTCTGTTTTGGGTTTTCAGATCTACACAAAATTTAGAGAGGTCGCTTTAGAGAGAATCAAAGAAAAATGTTGACTCAGAAGCAATCCGAGGAAGCTATGGTTTCAACTTTCAATGAGACAGGACATGAAGGTAAAGAAGAAGAGAAACATGAAGAGGGGTCCTTTTTCAGTGCCAAGAGCTTTCTCTGGCATGGTGGTTCAGTTTGGGACGCCTGGTTCAGCTGTGCTTCCAATCAAGTATGAGCAATACATATATATACATACATATGTACATTTAGGTATAGCTATATATACACAAATTTAGGAATACCCATTTCAAAATTTTCAGATACACATGGTCTGAATGTAACTATTGCCTGAATAAACACACATTTCAAATATTCTGAGAAAGATTGGTCTAAATGTAACAATTTCTTATTTATCAAATTTAAGAATACTCATTTCAAAATGATGAGATAGATTGGTCTGAATGTAACAATTTCTTGAATAAAACATAATTATATATGCACACATAACCATTTCAGAAATTTTGAGATGGATTGGTCTGAATGTAACAATTTATTGATTTTGACAGGTAGCACAAGTTTTGTTGACATTGCCTTATTCGTTCTCTCAATTGGGAATGATATCAGGAATTATATTTCAGATATTCTATGGTCTAATTGGGAGCTGGACTGCTTATCTCATAAGTGTTCTTTATATTGAGTATCGAACCCGAAAGGAGAAAGAGAATGTTAAGTTCAAGAACCATGTCATACAGGTTAATTTCTATATCCAAATTCTTAAAGCTTTGTTTGGTTCATAGATTTAGTGGTAAATACTTGAAACGAAAGTAATAAGACTGTTTTTGGTTCAAGAATTTAGCAAAGGTAAAGAGAAAGCAAATTGTTTGGTTACCAAAAAAAATTGTGTGAAAATAATTACTTTTGGGGAGAAAAGGGCAAATTGTCATGTATTACCCTTTTTACTAAAAATTAAAAATCCACCTCTTTAACTATTATTTTTCTTCTCAAATTGACCCCTCACAAATAGTTGAAGAGGTACGTTTATAGGGTTATTTTTAGTTCAAAAGAGGTGAGTGAAAAAGTGCAATTCACAATAGGTATGTATGTAATTTACCCAAAAAAAAAAAAAATAGTGATATATAAAGTACAAATTTTGACGTTTTCCTCCGATTTGATCTCAAGTAACAATTGTACTTCGAAAATTTTTGAACTTGTACTGTTATTTAAGCATTGAGTACGAAGAACTAGTTTTTCTTTTTAAATCAGGAAACCAAACAATTCCTAAACAACAACTCAAAATAAAACCAAATTTGACATTTTTATTTTTTATTTTTTTTCTACA
Source organism: Hydrangea macrophylla (assembly GCA_033977485.1). Lineage (NCBI taxonomy): Eukaryota > Viridiplantae > Streptophyta > Magnoliopsida > Cornales > Hydrangeaceae > Hydrangea > Hydrangea macrophylla. The sequence goes on from CM066999.1 coordinate 110,106,182, forward strand.
GTGGTTTGAAGTTCTTGATGGGTTATTGGGTCCTTACTGGAAAGCACTGGGACTAGCCTTCAATTGTACTTTCCTTCTCTTTGGATCTGTAATTCAGCTTATAGCTTGTGCAAGGTAAGTTCTGATTTTGACGCAAAATGATACAAATCTGAAACGGGTTCTCAATAATTTGACAGTTTTTTTTTTTTGTTTTTTGTTTTGTGTATTGATTATTGATGTGAACAGTAATATATACTACATAAATGACCATTTGGACAAGAGGACATGGACTTATATATTTGGAGCTTGCTGTGCCACTACTGTGTTCATACCCTCCTTCCACAATTATAGGATTTGGTCTTTTTTGGGCCTTGGAATGACCACTTACACTGCCTGGTATTTGACAATTGCAGCTCTTGTTCATGGCCAGGTGGAGTAATATATATGCATACATATATTCAAATATCTACATATATATATATATATATTCTTATAAACTGTTTTATGGTCTTTCTGGGTTTCTCCGAGGCCCGTTTGGCACAGTTTCTGAAAAGAAAACTGATAATAAAAATATAAATAAATAGTTTATGACCAATCTCAAATTTGACTCGCAAATATATATATATATATATATATCTAATATATTTGGAATCAAATGGCAGACATGGCCGGCCCAAAGGCGGGGCAAAAGGGACAACCGCCCCGGTTTCCCAAAGTTCACAAAATTTTGAGGGTCTTCGTAAAATTTTCATAATTATATATTTACCCTTGAGATTTTTTAGTGTTTTACATTTAGGCATTTCCCAAGGTCTAATTTAATGTCATCAATTACATATATATTGATATAGATGTATATGAAACTCAAAAGCAAAGACCCCAAGAATTTTAAAAATTACACTTTGAGTGTAAGAATTTTTTGAATTTTAGAAATAGGCCCTTCTAGAATTTTGAAAGACACCATACAATGTTAAAGTTTTACAAATAGACTCATATTATAAGTAAACCCCAAAAAAATTGTCAATTATGTATAAGTAAACCCTTAAAAAAAAATGCCAATTATGTATAAATAGACCCCGAAAAAAATCGCCTCAGGGGCACTGTCCTCGAACCCCTGTATAAGAGCCTCCCTTTTAGTAATTCGTCCCGAGCCTCCAAATACTCGGGCCGGCCCTAATGGCAGAATTTGATTTGCAAAATAGTTTTCTTTGAACTTTTGAAGTTCCATAATCACGTCTTGGCAAGCAGGTCTTTGGCACAACTTGCTATTCAAATGAAAAAAAAAAACAACACGAATTTTGACCAAAAGTTGTCGAATGAAGTTTTGGAGTAATCATAATTTTTTACAATTGACTCACATTATTTCTACAATTGAATAACAGAATATGGTTTGTTAATGAATTTAATTTTAACTTTTGGTGTTTTATAAGTACTTGTCAAATAGTTATATTCAATTGCAAAAAGAACTGATTTTGACCAAATTAAGCACTCAAATGAAGCTTTGGGCCAGTCACGAATTTTTGCGTTTGGATCACATTATATTTTATAAATGACTTATGACTATGGTTTGCCAAACGGTTTAAATATAATTTTTTGAGGTTTAATAATCACTTGTACCCAAACGGGGCCTAAGTTAAGTTTTTGGTGGGGGTTGCGATTTTTTGCAGGAAGATGGTGTGGCACACTCGGCTCCAACAAAGCTAGTTCTGTATTTCACCGGCGCCACCAATATTTTATACACCTTCGGTGGACATGCTGTCACTGTGTAAGCTTTTGTTTATCTTTGCTGTATACAAGTGTGTATATTTTTATATAATATATCTACATACTGTAGAATACCCCATCATTTACATATGATTTTTATAGAATTGCAGAGAATGATTGAAATTACTTTTGTTAGTTTGCTGGGAAAAAAAAAATTAACCACCATTTCTAATTTTCTATACAACAAAAATAACAATAAAATTAGCCTAAAAAGCTTCTATTTTTGCTATGACACTTCTTGCTGATCTTCACTTACTCTTACCTTTCTTCCTCTTCATGTTTTTCTGTCTTGGAGACCGTATTGTCTTAACATAGAAAATCCTGGGGTAGTTTTGTCAATTAGTTTGATGATAACATTTAATTTTATAGTCTACCTTCCAAGAATCCAATGCCCATTCTTTGGGTATATTGTCGAGCTTATCTGCGTGTACCGGTCACTAAAATTGTGAATAACGGAGAGGGGTATTTTGATATTTTTCACACTTATAGCATATAGCACTGATTCTTATTAAGTTTGAGGGCGTCGATGTACCTATGCAATATTTTACTTTTTAATGCTGTCGTGTTTCTTGGTATTCTCATTTTTCATTTCTCACAGGTCCTAAGTAGGTTTTGATCTTAATACGCAACATACGTGATGTCGTAAGTGGAATTGTGATGCTGACTAAAACTACTGAAATTAAAAATGGTACAGGGAAATCATGCATGCAATGTGGAAGCCACAAAAATTCAAGTACATATACTTGATGGCCACCCTTTATGTTTTTACCCTAACAATACCTTCAGCCTCCGCCGTCTACTGGGCGTTCGGCGATAAGCTCCTCAATCATTCCAATGCCTTTGCTCTCCTCCCCAAGAATAGGTGGCGCGACGCTGCGGTTATACTAATGCTTATTCACCAGGTGTGTCAGTTATTTTTTGTGATGCTAGTTTGTCAGTTATTAATGAGGTTATACTAATGCTTATTCACCAGGTCTGTCAGTTATTTTTTGAGATGCTGGTTTGCCAGTTATTAATTACCAAGTTATGATCTCTTTGGTTCTCGGAGATAAAAAGAAGGAAAACTAACTCTATTGTACTTTCTCTTGTGTTTTTCTCCATGCTCATGAAACATAAAAATCAAAAGTCTTCAAAATATAATATTAACTTGAGAAAAGGGTCAGACGCGACTAATAGGATATGATATTTTTAATCCACCACACTTTTTTTCAGTCTATTTTTCTCCTTAATTTTTTGTTTAACCAAACAAAATAAATTATTTTTCATGGTGTTTTGCTTTCTTTTCTTCTCAAGAAAATCCATGGATCAAACATTTTCTTAAAAAAAAATGGACAATCTTTCATTTCATTGCTGTATGGGCATCTCATTACTTCTCCAAGATATTATCGGTCCATGTATGTACCACATATGCCACAACTAAAAATGGATTTCAAAACAATACGAAATGTAATTAAGTACACATTTCTTCTAAAAAATAGAATCTCAAATACCAAGACAGCGTACGTGGCGCAAGGTAAGATTGCTCCATTGTGCGAACAAAACGTTTGAAACTAAAAAACAATCTCTCCGCAAGGGATGAACCTAGTTGTGAACTTGTAATGGCATGAGTTTTATGCACTGGGTTTACCCTTTTCTCTAATCACATAATTACCAAACTAATAGTAGTGATTAGTGAATTTTTTGAACCTTGGACTAAATTAATGGTGGTGGATCGTTGGTGCAGTTTATAACATTTGGGTTCGCATGTACACCATTATACTTTGTTTGGGAGAAAGTGATAGGAATGCATGACACGAAAAGCATATTCTTAAGGGCACTAGCAAGGCTACCAGTGGTGATACCAATATGGTTCTTGGCAATTATATTCCCATTCTTTGGGCCCATTAATTCGGCAGTTGGGGCTCTTTTGGTTAGCTTCACCGTCTACATCATCCCAGCTCTTGCCCATATGCTCACTTACAGGAAGGCCTCTGCTCGCCAGGTATCTCTCTCTCTCCACACTTCCGCAGTTCCGGTATTTTGGATACATTTTCTCACAATGTTATGAGCCTTCATGGGCCCCGTAAATTCGTTGAAACTCGACAAAAAGGCCATTTGGCATAGCTTTTGGAGTTCACGCACAAGTGATTTATAAGACTCCAAAAGTTCAAATGAAACGGTTTGGTAGACTAGCGAAAAATAGGGGTATAATCGCAGATGCATAAATAGTTTTAAAAGTTGTAAACAGGTGGCCTTATACGATAGCATCATCCATATGCTAATTATCATAAGATCCGGATTAATTAGGGGCATAATCGCCATTATGGATTAAGTGGGTGCTCCCAAGTTTTGATGGAGATTTTCATATAGACAGGGACGGATTCAGGAATCGAGCTTTAGAGGGGGCGAGAAAGCTTGGGGGGCTAGCCTAATAACCTCTACAGTAAAAATTGGGGGGGCGAGTCTATTAAATATAAGCTTGTTTCAAATCTAGGGGGTGGTAGCCCCTGCTATGCCCGGATCCATCCTTGCATATATATAGAAGAAGCCAAATATACTCATCAAAATTTTCTCTACACTGACATGTACAATATAAAATGATGCATGTACTCCTAAATCTAATGTGGGTGTAGAGAGAAATTCGAAGACAGAAACATATATATCACAAAGAGTATAACAACATTTTAGTAGTATTATTATAGGATTGGATTTGGACATATTGCTAGATTAGACAGTATTGGTGGAAGGTGCTTTTCACTTCGTTTTATGCTACAGTTTTAATGATGTATATTGTCTAATATGAGCTGGCCAAGATTTTGACTCATGACTAGTCCCCAAAATGGACCTATCCAATTCCATTTTTTCCATGACTATGATATGATATACAAATAGAACCTGAGTCACTTTTCAACTTTCACAAACTAGGGTCAATAGGCTCTTCTAATTAAACCAAAATTAATTTTTATTTCAATAAAAAAAATATAAAGTGGCACTCCCTTATAACATCATCACATATTCATATATATATATATATATATATATTTGCAGAATGCTGCAGAGAAGCCTCCATTCTTTATGCCAAGCTGGACCGCCATGTATGTGATCAACATCTTCATAGTGGGTTGGGTTTTTGTGGTCGGGTTCGGGTTCGGTGGATGGGCTAGCGTGACTAACTTTGTTAAACAAATTGATACATTTGGTCTTTTCGCCAAGTGCTATCAATGCAAGCCTCCAACTCCACCCACCCATCACTGATCTCTCTCTCTCTCTCTCTCTCTCTCTCTCTCTCTCTCTCTCTCCATATTTTGTATCATACATGGGAAGATAGCAATGTGACCCCTACATGTGATGAGTGCTGGGTTTTCCACTTCTTTTTTTTCATAATCCTTATTTTTTTTTATTTTTTTTTATTACTAGATAATATAGTGGTGTTGAATTGTAATGATTCCTTTGCTACCAGAGCATAGGCTAAGTAAAATATCTATGGCTTTAAAGTTTTTGTAATCCTTTTTGCAAGAATATAATAGTATAGAGTTGCTCTAGTTGTAATTTTTTATTGTTCTAGGTGTCATTGTGTATATATAATAACTTGCAATGTCATCATTACTAGCATGTTTGCAAAGAATAAGGTCCGTTTGACTACAATTTTTATATTTGCGATTTAATCATGGAAAATAATTTTGGACAAAAAGCTCTCAACGTACTTCTCACAAAAAAAAAAAAAAGCTCTCAACATAAGTTTTGACAAATTGCAAATTTATGTCATTGACTTAATTTTTTTTTTTTGGCATTTGAATCTCAGAGATTGGTTTATTAAACAATTTTATTTTAGCCATCGGAGAGATTCATAATCGCTTGTACGTGGACTCCTATCATTGTTGCCAAACGCAGCCTAATTAGTTTACAGAAATGTAATGATGTGGGTCCGTCTTGAGTTATTATTGCAATGTGGGCTTGATCTATAAAAGTTGAATTGTGGATATATCTTAATGACCCCTTTTGCCCAAGATTCTCTTTGAGGGGAGTGGGCTGTGGACCCCCTCACCCACAATTCACATGGGCTGCACGCTTGTCCACCCTCTTTGTCACGTGCCACTCTTTCCTCTCAAATATTCTCTTATTGAAGATTCACATGCATAAACATCTTCATCAACCTATGATTTTCCATTAGTCCTATGTCAAATCAAGGCCTTTTGACCCAATTTTCCACTAGTTATCGCATGAACATGCCATTATGGAGTCGGTGTTCTCAACTAACGATGAAGGAAAAACTAAGGGCATGTTTGATTAATCAAAATTAAGTTTACTTTTATGTTTTTACGATGTTTGATAATGAAAAATCTCTAAAGAGGGCGTCCTCTCTTTATTAGAGAGAGGGCTTCTGTTTTGGTCGTCGGATCGTGTTTAAAAACTGTAAAATGACAAAACTGCCATTAATGAAAACACGATCTGACGGTCAAAATAGAAGCCCTCTCTTTAATAAAGAGATGACGCCCTCTTTAGAGCCTAACTGGTTTGATAATGTATAGGATTGACTACTTAATTGAAAAAATAGCCGTAATTTATTGAAAAACTCTAAGTAAAAGAATTCTATTGAAGCTGTAAGCAAAACTTATTCTTAGTAATGTAAATTCAGTATCTTAAAATTTTCAACACTAAAAATACATAGAAATTTTTTTTTTTTTTTTTTTTTTTCAGTTGTATCAAACGACAAACGGGCCTAATTGTCTCCCTTCTGAGTACAATGAATTTATACCAGTCACATGAATTCTAACTTATCAAAATAGAACCATGGAAAGTTGTTCCTTAGTACAAGCATCTGCACATGTGAGAACAGTAGGCATGTTTCTGATGAGTACTAGATCTATACCTTGTACCCATAACTCTGGGACTTTTGGTGATCCGAAGATGTGGCAATCAAGAAGGAAGATTTGATCCTAGATTAGTGATTATTTATTTGGCCAAAAGAGTAGGAGGGGGTGACTGAAAATGACAATTTTATTCTAGGTGAGGCCAGAGTAGCCGTTATGTGTTGGAAACCAGTAATAGGAAGATCCTAGGCATATTACAAAAATAGGGACTACAGATGCTACCTCAAGTCGGTTGAACTCCAACAGAAGATGCTAGTGAACACTTAATGGGTACTCTAGCCATAAACCTTGGTGATTCTCTTTGCGAGATTCGATCCCAAGAACATTAACCAGTGTACCACTTCATAGTAAGCCAAGTGCTATTAGACCACCACCCTTATTGGTATCATTTTGGTTCTTAGTTGATCTGGTGTTACTCTTTTGATCTATTACTTTTTTTTTTTTGCTCAAATTCACTTTTGGAATCCTTGATTTTTCTCGAAATTTTATTTAATTGGAATCGTGATTTTTCACAAAATTGTATTTGATGCCAAGTGATGTAATGAAGGGGCCGAAATATAATTTAGATTGAAATGAAGGATACCAAAGGTATATTTGAGCCTTAATCTTTCGAAAGTCAATCAAAAGGGCCTGTGATTGATACTTGATTTGGGGATGAGGTCTTCTTGGCTTCCTAGGCTTAAACCAAACAGAGCCTTACATAATGGTCACAGAAAAATGAAGATTCATTTAATCATGCTGAAGATAGGCCCATTTGTGCTCATTTTTGGCCCATTTGTGCTGTACATTGTCCAACCTGGTGCGCCATCCTCGGAGTATCATCTCCTTAACAGGCAAGACTTGTGGTGGGCCTTGTTCTATCTGCTAATTAGTGGGCCTGGACCTAACTGATAACCCGTTTAAATCCTAGCGACCCACCAAAGTGGAATACCAGGCGAAGCACAGAGTGACAAATGCATAGGGGGATTTTGGCCTGGAGGTGAATTTTTTTGGGGTCTATAATTTATTTTTGGGTATAATTTTTTTGTATATCACAATTTTTTTTCTCGATAAATAAGAATTAGTCATTTATTGTAATTTGTAATGCTTGACTGATCGTAAAAATTATCAGGGTTGGACTAAATTGAAAGATGATAAGAAAATGTGATAGTACAAATATTTTTTATTTGACTGAATTGACTTGGCCAATATATTACGTATAAATTTTTTTTTCCCCCCAAAATTTGGGAAGGGCTAACACCACATATTATACATAATTTGTTTTTTTTTTTTTTTTTTTTTTTTTTGTCATCGAAACAAAATTTCTCAAAATATTGGGGGGCTATAGATGACCCTAGCCCTTGAGAAGCTCCGCCCTTGGTAGTCATGGTGTCTCGGCTGTTGCGAAGCTCTCTGAAAGGAAGCCTTGGCTAACTCTCCCTTCTTCTTCTCTAAGAAACCACTACTGTCTCTCTCTTTAGTCATTACCTATGTAATTATGTATGTGCATCTACACTTGTGTGTACATTAATAGGTATGTGTATATGTTAGAGATTGAAAATATATAAATTGCTCTTTTGGTTCACTGTGTGTGGCAGAGGAGATAAGAAGATTGCAGTAGGAAAGAGAGACAATAAGGATATCGGTAGTACCTTGTGTTTTGATGTACATGGTTCACTTTTGCTTCTTTAAAATCCCTTGTTGATGAAGTAAGCATTAATCTCGCTATACCATACCCACAACGCTTGTTTTAGGCCATACAATCCCTTTTTGAATTTGTACACCTTTTCTTCTTCGCCTTTTGCAAGAAAGCCCTGTGGTTGTTCAACATACAGTTCTTCGTTTAAAACGCCCATTCAAGAAGGCTGATTTGACATCAAGTTGGTATAAAAACCAACCCTTGTGAGCCACTAATGCAATGAGAGCTCTAATTGTGTCAAGACGAGCAATTGGTACAAAAGTCTCATTAAAATCAACCCCGCGCAGTTGTGAGTACCCTTATGCCACAAGCCTTGCTTTGTGTCTTTGAATTGAACCATCCGAGTTAAGTTTAGTTTTGAAGATCCACAAGCCTTGCTTTGTCTTTCGGCTTCTCTACTAACTCCCAAGTTTTGTTCGTTACAATCACATGAATTTCTTTTTCCATGGCTTGTTTCCAAGCTTCTTCTTTAATTGCTTCTTCAAAGCACTCCGGTTCAACAACACAAAAATTACAACTTGCATACACATCACTAAGACTTTTCATCCTTCTTGGAGTTGAACTTGGAGATGAGGAACTTGAGCTTGATGGAGAAGAATGTGGACTAGTAATGAGAGACATTTGTTGTGGAGCTTCAAGAACATCTTCATTTTCATTTTCTTGATTCTCCGGTTCTTCATTGAAAGTAGTGACTTGAACTTGGACTTTCTTTTGTTTCCAATCCTAAGAAGATTTCTCTTTAAAGAGTACATCTATACTAATGATCACTTTGTTTCTCTTCAAGTTAAAGAGTCTATAGCCCTTTTATTGGGAGCTATAGTCCAAAAAGATGCACTTTTCACTAGTTTTATCAAGCTTGTGCCTTGTTTCTTTGGGAACATGTCCAAAACAAATGCAACCAAAGCCTTTGTTTGACATATATTCATGTAGTACACAGTCATATATACTGCTTCACCCCGAAGGACTTAGGCAATCCTTTTTTTTTTATGAAGCATTGACATTGCCATTTCTTTATTGTTCTATTCATCCTTTTTGCCACTCCATTTTGTTGTGGAGTGCACCCAACGGTTAATTGTCTATCCAACCCTATATCTTCACATAATTTGTTGAATTCATTTGAGTTGTATACGTACTCTCCATCTCTATCACTCCTCAACACTTTCATGAGGTATCCACTTCGTCTTCAATAAGATTTTGAAACTTTTTGAAAATTGAGAAAACATCGGATTTTTGTTTCATGAAATACACCCATGTCATTGTTGTAAAATCATCAATAAATATTAAGAAGTACTTGTTACCGGCATGAGTTGGAGTTGTCATTGGTCCACACATATCGGTATGAACAAGCTCCAAAGGTGCATTAGCTCTCCATACCTTCTCCTTCAGAAATGTCTCGCAATGATGCTTGCGAAGAGCACATTCTTCACAAACTTCTTTGCCTTCTTGTATGTTTGGCAAACCATAGACCATGTTCCGTTGTTGTTTTATTCTTCAAACTTTGAAATTTAAGTGCCCAGCCTTCTATGCCAAAGCCATGTCTCATTAACAATTTCAATCTTCAAGGAAACTTTTTTTGAATAGGAAAAAGTGAAAGGAAAGCTTTTATTTTTCTCCATCTTGATATTTTCTTTTGTCGTAAATCTTGCAAGAAATGTCTTCAAAATGAATCGAGTATCCGTGGTCTACAAGTTGCCCAACACTTAGCAAATTTTGTTTTTAGTCCGGAACTAGCTACACATTTTAGATGTATTTTTTTCCCTTCTTTGTCTCAATCGCAGTAGTACATTTTTTCTTTGCTTGGACCAAGGCACCATTTGTCATCTTCACTTGAGAATTTGAGGAAGCATCCATATTAACAAAAATGCTTTTGTTGCAGGTTATGTGATTACTACAACCACTATCAAGGAACCACAAATCATTTTTGTGTTCCGAGGCCGATAGACAAGCATAGAACTTATATCCATCACCTTCTTTATCTTTGAAAAATTTGCTTGTTGATTGTTATTGAAACGACAATCTTTTCGAACATGTCCAAATTTTTTACAAATGTAAAATTGAGGTTTACCCTTAAACCAACAATTTTTGTCAACATGACTACTTCGGTTGCAAATTCCACACTTTTGTTGATTGGAATCTACATTCCTAATTGATTTGAAATTAGTTCTTCCTCTTCCTCTTGCATATCTACCTCTTCCTCTTGTATATCTTTTACCTCTAGAAGACTCACCTTTGGTTTGATCAAATTTTGGTGCTTCTTGAACAGTGAGTTTAGATTGAAAGGCACTTTTAATTAATTTTTTGGAACGTCCTGACAATCTTTGCTCATATGATTTTAATGAAACCGTCACTTCTTGAATACTCAACATAGACATTTCTTTGGTTCGTTCAATCACCGAAACAATAGGATCAAATTTTGCAGGTAGACTTATGAAATTTTCTCAACTAGGAGGCATTTCTCATGGCAAATTTCTATTAGGAAAATTATTACTAATAGAAATTTTCCGTTAGTATTTTGGCATGGGTACTGTTACTAACAGACAATGTTTTGAAAACTGGACCGTTTATTGAACCGGAAAAATGACCAGGTCACGTGTTAGTGGTTCAACCGTCGGGTGAACCGGAATTGAACCTTGATGTCATAATTATATAATAATTATATTTATTTATAAACCTTAATATGAATATAAAATAAAAACAGAAAACAAAAAATTTAGGTCTCGCATGGTAACGTTTTCAGTTTTCAATTTTCAGGTTTTTAAAAACAAAAACCAGTTTATGATTTTTCTTTTAATAAACGAAAACAGAAAACGTGTTTGGTAACATTGTTTATTTGAAGAAAACAAAAACAAAAATAGAAAACACGCTGGTAACGATGTTTATGTCAAATCTAATTTCTTACCAAATACATTTTCAACTCAAAATGTTGTTTTGATGAGATTTTTTTTTAAACATGACCAATATAGATGTAATACATATCATGCTAATATAATTTGAAACTGTATTTGTGATTCTTATAAAATGCATATACTAACATGCAAAACTATTGCATTCCGTTTCTATAAGATATATATATATATATATAGAGAGAGAGCCGATCAAGTGCGGACCTCAAACGACGGACCCAGGAGCGGACCGACTTTTTGCGACGAAAATATCACTTCATTGTTTTTTGCGACGAAAAATTTCGTCGCTGAAGTGATATTTTCGTCGCAAAAAGTCGGTCCGCTCCTGGGTCCGTCGTTTGAGGTCCGTCTGAGATCCTGACTGTATATATATATAAACAAAAATAAGCAAAGAGTAATTCTTTGGTGACAACTTTCATATAACTTTCATACAACCTCATAAAAGATGTGTCTATCTCTGTCATGTGATGTCACTAGACCCCACAGTGACACACGAGAGAGATAGACACATCTTTTAAGAGGTTGTGTGAAAATTGTATGAAAGTTGTCACCAAAAAATTACTCATAAACAAAACAAAGCAAAACAAAATCACACTAGAGAAGAAACTGAAAAATGTCACAATGGCAATTGCAGTAAGGGCGTGTTTCAGTGTATAGATATGTATATGTATAAATATATATTGCTCTAAGAGTGTATTATATACATTGTTTGTGTTGAAATGGCCCATCTTGATCTCTGAGCATAGGGTCCACTGGAGGCATGCTTTTTTTTTTTTGGGTGTCAATATATATATATACAGTCAGGATCTCTGACGGACCTCAAACGACGGACCCAGGAGCGGACCGACTTTTTGCGACGAAAATATCACTTTTTGCGACGAAATTTTTCGTCGCAAAAAACCATTGTTTTTTGCGACGAAAAATTTCGTCGCAAAAAGTGATATTTTCGTCGCAAAAAGTCGGTCCGCTCCTGGGTCCGTCGTTTGAGGTCCGCACTTGATCGGCTCTATATATATATATGGAAGGGTGTGTGTATTTTATATACCCAGTTTTAGACATTTGAGGTAGAGGTAGAGGTAGAGAGAGAGAGAGAGAGAGAGAGAGAGAGTTTTGGTGTAATCTGATAGAGGGTACTCTAATGTGAAAGGTTCAAAATTGTCTACATGCTTTTCTGCTTGTGAAGTCATGATCGACTTCAAGTTGAGGGACATGTTTTTGGTTTTTAAAAGTCAAAAACTACTTTCTGCCGTTTACAATTTTGTCTCAAAATTTGTAAACGTTTTTGTAAAAAATAAACAGAAATGTTATCAAATGTGTTTTTAATTTTCATTTAAAAAAAAATGAAAATAGAAACAGATAATAGAAAATCACAACGTTACCAATCGAGCCCTTAAAGGTCGCGAAAACTTTAAAATTCAAGGAGGTTTTTTTCCCCAGGAAATTAACTCATGGAATTGAATTGCTGAGGACCATTTTTTAGAAATTAATTGGTGGACTTGAATTGCTTACACACACAAAATTATATATATATATATATATATATTATAGTGTATATATATATGGATATAAAAAAAAACTGATCCAACGGCTGATATCTCATCTTATTCTGACATTTGCATCTTAGTCGTCCACTAATTTGGGACAATTTCAGCCGTTGGATCGACCTTTTTCCTTACGGCCCGTTTGGTTCACGGATTATTTTAGGTGGATTCTAATTACTAGGAATCATAATACCAGTAATCAATTTACCAGGAATCTGAATCCCTGCAGAATGTTTGGTTAACCAATAGAATTCTAGCTAGATTTAGAATCCAGTGTTTGGTTGGGTCAAGGAAAATGAAACGGAAATATTGTTAAATACCTAAGCTACCCTTGAAGGCTAAAAGAATATATGAATTAAAATCAAATTGTCAACCCTCTAAAAATGGAGGGTGATTAAAAAAATAATGGTATAAATCTAAAAATCAATGACACAAAAAAAAAAAGAAGATAAATAGAGTTATTAAGACATGAACATGAGTCTAAACTATTACATGTAGTTCAAATATATTTGAATAATAACAAAAGATATATTATATTTTAAGCATAAAGCATGTATAAGTCTAATGTACAAATCACAATATGTCAAATATGTAATTATTGTAATATCATATAGACTTTTCAATCATTAACATTTAGCAACCAAAATTTGAATTCAGTCATTAAACTAACATTAAATATAATGTTTCAAGCATACGAAATCATCATAAATAATCTCATCTACCAATCTCTCCATATTAGAAAGAAAATACTTTTGCTCACCCAAAAAATGGTACACCAATGCTCACCCAAGCATCCCATTAAACATTTGTTTAATCTTGGGTCCCATTGCATTGGCCAATAGGATGCTTGGGTGAGCATTAGTGTACCATTTTTTGGGTGAGCAAAAATACTCTCTTTTAGGAAATAATAATAATTATAATCATAAATTTCTTTTGTTCTTATTAATTGTTTGTTTAATAGTCTAATAAAGGCTAGTTTGGGTATTATGAAAATAGTAAATTAAAACCCCAATAATCTTTAGGAATACCACCTCCAAGCTAGGATTTAGAATCCACCCTATTTTCCACCTTTGGGTGGATTCTAAATCTAATGGGACCCACAATTCATTAAATATTCCATGAACCAAACAAAGATATATTTTAAGATTACTGGTAATATTTGGATGGAATCAAAATCCACTCTAAGAATCCATGAACCAAACGGGCTGTTAACGTCAACCTACCCACCTCTCTTGGAACTCATCACACATACAGCAACTTTAATTTGAATTTCTCTTGGAGTCTTGGGACTCTCTCTCTCTATATATATATACTAGTTCGAGCACTGCGCGTTGCGCAGAAAATTTAATTGTGTCGTTTCGTGTGGTTAAGTGGTTATTAAAAGTATATAATAAGATGTTAAAACAGTTAAATAGGAAATTGTAAATGTAATTATTTAATCTAAAACTCTTCTTACGAAAGAAGTTGATAATTTTGACTATCTTATAAATGAGTAGTAAATGTACCTAATAAAGTGCCACTAAAAATATATGACACGAGTAGGATATTTCCTCTAAAAAAGGGCATGAATGTGTTTGTAGGCCTTAATTGATATTCGAATACAATCTATAAATCATGAATTTGAGGGAAGAAATTGACCAAAATATAAATATTAGTGATCAATTCATAATAGCTACTAAAATAGCCATTTTATTTGACATTTTAAATATACCAGAGCTTAAATTTTAGAGAAGAAGTTGACCAAAATGTGAAATTAGTGACCAATTCCTAAAATAGCCACTTTTTAAAACTTTTTAAAAGTGAATAATAAATATCCCAAAACTTGTTGACCTAAATGCCATTACACATATTACAATATATGAATCATAAATTTGAGAGAAGAAGTTGAGCTAATTGTAAATATTAGTGACCAATTCCTAAACAACCACTAAAATAGCCATTTTTTTTTTTACTTTTTATGAAGTGAATAATAAATATCCCAAAATTTATTGACCCAAATGTAATTAAACATAAATTGTTGATTGAAACCTCATTTGAGAGAAGAAGTTGACCAAATTATAAATATTAGTGACCATTTCATAAATAGCCACCAAAATAGCCACTTTTGTTGACTTTTTTTTGAAGTCAATAATAAATATCTCAAAAATTGTTGACCCAAATGTAATTAGATACAAGATTGTTGATTAAAACCTCATTATTATATTAAATAAAATTTCAAAAGCTGACTTGAACGTACTTATTTGTCCAAAATGACAGATTTAGCCTCACACAAATCAATATATCCTTACATATATGAGTAATTATGATGTAGTGAAGGGCAAAATAGGAAGTTCATATTTTTTGACGTGCTTGTTTCTTTGTTTTTATAGTATAGTATAGTAGATATCACCCATAACCAAGTCCTTTGTGGCCGAGTGGTAAGCTTCTTGGGTGTACTACCCAAGATGTTTAGTGTTCGAGTCATGGGGGGCGTGGCCACTGGAGTATTCACCCGGCGCCTCCAGGCCTCGGGGGATTAGTTGAGGTGCGCGCAAGCTGGCCCGGACACCCCCGATTACCAAAAAAAAAAAAAAAAAGATATCACCCATTTTCCTCTCTCTTTCTCTCTCTCTCTCTATCTACTAGCCCTTCTCTCTTACTCTCTAACAACCAACACCACATCTCTCTCACCACCACCGACACGTTAGACTACCACCGAACCCATCTCTCTCATGCTCTCTTCGGTTCAGTACCACCATCGCCACTCTCTCCCTCTCCCTCTCTCTCTCATCTACACAGTCCAATAGGATTGCCACCACCACATCTCTCGGTAATCTCTCCCTCTCTCTCTCTCTCCCTCTCTCTCTACTCGAATCTCTTTATCTTTTTTTGGACAGCTCCGGACAAGAGGCAAATCAAATTCTAGGGTTTGTATTGAGAACCCTCTTTCTCTCATCTAGGGCCTCTTTCGGTTTGGATATTTATTGATTCTTTATCCATTTTTGCTTCCCTCCCCAACCCATAATTACTTTATAATTGAAATGGTAGACACAATAGTTACTAAATTCGTTCTCTCTCTCTCTCTCTCTCTCTCTCTTTCTCTCTCTCTCTCTTTGAAACTGATTTTTATCTTTTCATTTTTCAGGAAAGCAAGCTCTGAGTGTTTGTGTTATAGAGGTAAATGAGAGACAAAGATCAGGTTTGCGATTTTGGAATTCAAAATTTGTTGTTGAACATTTTTTATTGTCTAATGCTCTGTATTGTTGATGGATTTAATGAGGGAAAAGAAAAGAGAGAGCAAAACACTATTTTGACTTTGTAATGTGGCTTGATTTCACAATATCTAAGTGCAACTAACACGTATTTTTTTTACGTACATCCCATCTAATTTTTGTTAATGGTTTCTATGTTTGCAATTTCAAACTTTGTTGTTTGGTTTACCATCCTCATGTTTTAGGTAATTTTTGGATCTATTGTTTCTCTATTTTTTCTTCTATACTTGGGAAACTGATGTGCCTTTTTAAACTGTTTGCAGTGGCGAGAGATGTATGTTTTATATTTTACTTTTAGAGCTGCCAACATTTGATTTAGGTTTATCTTTGTTTACCTACCATGGTTCTATGATTTTGGATCATACTTATGGTGTTTGAAAATAAAGAAATGTATGAAGTATGAAACAAATTATGGAGTTTTGGTTTATAAAATAGAAAGAAAGTCAATACAACGAAGGTTTGTACTGTTAGGCTATTAAGCTCAATTTATGTTCATTTTCTTTTGATTTCTCGGGACCCAAGTACAGGAACCGAGTGAGAACTCAATTTTAACATCAATTTTTTTAACAGAAATTTTATAGAATAGCCGTAATCATATCCGTTTCAAGGTTTTAGAACGTGCGCTGTGCAGAATTTATTAGCAGGGTAACCAATTGGAAGAAAGAGAATTGACACTCTAAGTTTACATGTATAGTTAAGATATATATGAACTACTTGCTTGGTTTTTTTCTTGGTCAGATATGAACTCTCGAGGCTTTAAACAGGAAATCTCATAGTTTAGATGAAATTAGCTTTGGTTTCTGTAAGTCAATTCTTAATTTGAGCTGTTGAGACATATGGATTGAACATGGATGTTGTGAGTGTTTCCTTGCTTCTCATTTTTCCTTGCTTTCATTATTTTTTTTGGCTAATTTGAGCACTTCCTAGCTGATGTCTACACACATACACACACAATATATGGCTGAATCTACAAAAAATATGCTAAGGTTTAGATCCCCTTGAATTTTCAAAGCTTCATGACCCATTTTCAGAGTTCCCTTATAGATGAAGTATTTCATGTTAGAGCTAGAAGGGTCAAGGGGGCAAGCTACTGATAGGATAAGCTTAAATGCTAACATAAACTCAAAGTTCTATCTATTGTGCTTTAATTTGGGTCACTTAAAGTAGGAAAGACATTTTTTTTGAATGTTTTGTTTGAATTGGCATGAGTATAGGGAAGTGTTTGTGCCACTTAAAAAGAAGCAAAAGACGGAGACTTTCTCACTTCTATGTATGTGATTTTGGATTATTATGTTTTTTTATCCACAGGTAAAGCTCAGATGTGTAATCAACATCAACGAAGAAGCTGATATTGAGAAGTCAGGAGGAGGCAAAGTGTCACACCCCGATTTTTGGACAACAAAATATTTAATCCAGAGCATATATCCAGACTAATATTCAATTTCCAAAGCACCGACAGTGACACCCGGCCTCACACAGACTAATAGATAATTATTGAAAACAGTATTTTATACTCATTAAATAAGAATATGTGATTTTGTGTTTAAAAAATAAACTCTTTTTTTTTATTAAACTTGAATTCCCAAACATTCGTTTTCATTATAAAAGAAATTAAACTCCATTCCACATATTATATCCTTTCGATTTACCAAAGAAATATTATGTTCATTCAATAAAACCCTCTTTACAGAGTTCAACGGAAAGAAAACAATTAAGCATAAAATTCTATACATCCATAGGTCAGAGCAACTACAACGTTCCCAATACCCAATATATAATCCTTATTACAATTATACACTTGTGGCCCACACTGCCAGAAATAAAATAAAGTACAACAAAAAAAATACAACTCTAATAATAAACAACACTGCGACAATCTCTTCACCCAAACAGAAGCTCCAAAGAAAATCTCCAAATACTAAACCTGCACATACATTCAACTACGTTTCATATAGAAACGCCCCGAATGCATTACGCACCCGGGTCAGTATATAAAATACTGGTGTGAGTTAACAAAAAAAAAATAAAACGAGTCTTAGGGAACAACGGTGTCCCATAGACTCCCAAAAGTACTCACAAAGAAACAACATGACCACCTCATATCATACAATATCGTTGCACAGAAAATAAACAATGTCATCACACATAATTCATGTCGGGTTAGAACAGTAGTTCCACGCACATTTCAGGACAGAACGGTAGTTTCCTTCAATGTGGTGGCAGTGGCTCCAACCCCGAATAAACACAACTGAATACTTACCGGTCAGATATCTATGGTGAGTCAGCCCTGCATAAAAGTTAATGGACCCACCATCCTGTAATATATAGTTATCACAAACCAAGCAAATAAGTCAGTAAACAACATTTCCACATTCTAACTTAAACGTCGCATTCATTATTCCAAACTTATCTGTCTTATGAAATACTCCATTGTCATTATTTATTAGCCTTTAATTATCTTTGTGTTCCCTAGGTTCACCACTTGGCCACCCTCCATGGTACAGCCCACACATATATCCCATGTGTGCCCGGACATTCTACCAACACCCACTCCGGTGCCAGTTTGGTTGGGGTATCAACCAAACCAGGTATACACAACGGACGACTGGTCAATATGTCAAGACGTCTATACAATATAAGCCGAGCATAAGGCTTAGGCCAGCTTGATCACGAAGCCACTGGCAAAAAGTACACTCAACAAGTCTTAAGCCAGCTTGATCACGAAGCCACTGGCAAAAGAGTGCGAGCTACCAAAAACAATAACACAACAACGGGGAGTAGTGAACACTAAGGTCTTTTCCCAGTTTCTTACCATCTACGTTAATTCTCATAAGTACCCATTCATGAGGGTTTAATCACGTCATTAACCACTTCGGGAATTTATCATTTATTCCATAGAATATCATTATCCAATTATTCACGATAAGGCCTTTTTTTTTTTACCAAAATTCTATTCAAGTCTCTAGCGTAGTATTTTCATAATAAATATCTAATACCACACATAGAATAAGTTGGGGTTTCTTAACACATAGCATATAAAATCGACACTCAACAATACTATTTAAAACAGTCCCAAACATACCCTTACATTAAACAGTCCCAAAACCAACATGGACTGAAATTATTCCTCATAATAATTCCGCACAAAGAAACATCTCTAACAATATTTATAAACATAAATTCGAAATTCGGAGTTAACATTCACTGCTACTGTAATATAAATTTTTTGCCCAAACGGTGCAGAATTGGGAAAAAATGCTATTAGACAAAAGTTGTGCAGAATTGCGTTTCCTACAGACCTGTGCGAACAGAATCACGAAAACTGTAACGTATGATTTATTATGAATTTTCTACTAAAATCTGATCCGTGAAAATCTCAAATCCGAAAATTGAATAATTGCTCAAATGTATATTCAAAGCTCATCTATAAATCTCAAATCATAACTTCAATCATTGTAAATAAAAACCTAAATATCATAATCCATAACCATACTAATTTAATAATCTATACATTTAAATTTTCAATCAAACGAGATTGAAAGAAAATAACAAGTTAATTCACCGATTTATGGCTTCAAGGTTGATGATGATTAAGCAAGCCAAAGGTTTGGAGTCCCTATTGTCCTCTCTTGTTCTCTTCTTCTTCTCATTCTTTCTTCCTTCTTCTTCTTCTTCTTCTTCTTCTTCTATCTCTCTCTCTCTCTCTCTGTGTGTGTGTGTGTGTGTGTGTGTGTGTGTGTGTGTGTGTGTGTGTTTAGAAGTGTATTGGGGGCTAGGGTTTATTTTTTTTCTTCTAAAGGTGGATACATATAACTCTTAATGATATAATTAAAGTAATTCCCGAGTTTAGACTTGTGGGCTCCCAAAAGACACACATATGACCCCGAAATGCATTTCAAAATACTTAAACAACTAGTCCAAAGGGTACCCATACCCCGGGCACTTAATGTTCATGTTAAATTCACTACTAAACTTACTTGTGGGCCCCGAAACACTACCCGACACTAAACTCGTCATTCTACAAAAATTGTAACTCGGTCAGACAATAATCTATCATACAATTTAATTAAAGCTCAAAATGTCATGTCATAATAATAATGAAACATTAGAAATTTTAATACAAAAACAAACGGGGAAATATTACTGGTATTACTAATAATTTAAATATGCTTACTAACAAATTTAATTCACGGGTTCTCCAAACTTAAAATTTTTAGACATGTGTCTTACCTAGGCATACCCATATAATATTGCTAACTAAAAATAATTATTTACACACTTAGAAATTTTAGGGTTGTTACACAAAGGCTGAGGTGTAGCTCATCATCAAAGAAGGTTTAATTGTGTCAGTGATTTTTTTTCTAATTAATTAATTTCATGGATTTGACCATTAATTATCGGGTGGAAGTATCTTCTAACAAGCTCTTACCTCTCTCTAAACTATGGACTTTCTGTTTTTTTAGACCATCTCTCTCGCTCTCTCTCTCTCTCTCTCTCTCTCTCTCAAGTCTAATCTACTTATGTCTAATGAGTTCATTATAAAGCAATTTGATTGCTGATCCCCAATTTTTCTCTGCATCCAAAACAAAATAGATCTATAGCTCTTATAGTCTTATGAAAGTGATTTTTAGGGGTTTTGTTACAGGGATTTGGACTCCTCAGTCATGGCTTTACACGGAAAGGCTTTCAGGTCGTGAATATCTCAAGAGTTGTCACCATATTCCTCACACATGTGTTCTTCCCCTTCTTTGTTTGTGCTTTGCCTTTTTTTCTTTTTTTCTTTTTTCTTTTCCTTTGGCTTACAAAATGATTACTTGATTTTGATTATATATTTCTATTTTGATGAAGCTACTTGATTTCATGCCTCTCTCTGGGAATCTCTTCCTAGAGGGAATATGTCACGACCCATCCCACTACGCGTGGAAATAGGACATGTGGCACGCCACCAAGGCTCATCCAAGCATCATCTAACGATACGCAGCGGAAAGAACTATAACACAACCCTGGGTATTTTAAAAACTTAGGAAACGTTGCCCTCTGAGTTGACAAATCCATTGAAATCAGAGTTATAAAAGTTTTTGCCAAATGAAAATACATTCAAAAGATTCAGTTCCGAAAACAGGGGTTCAGTCGACTGCTCCTAGGGTCCAGTCGACTGTGTTAAGCAGAAACCAAAACCTAAAATTCCCAACAGAGGTCCAGTCGACTGATGCAGGGTCCAGTCGACTTCTCAGTTGACTGATCAAGGTCCCCAGTCGACTGTGTTAAGCAGAACCAAAATACAACATCTTACAAAGAGGGTACAGTCGACTGATCCGGAGGTCCAGTCGACTGGTTTTACCATCAATCAAAGTAGTAGCCAAACTCAACAGTGGTTCAGTCGACTGATCAAGGGTCCAGTCGACTGCTTCCCTTACTATTCACTTTCAGTGTCTCAAACACACGGGATCCAGTCGACTGTTCCATGGTCCAGTCGACTGCTCCCCTGCTGGCAGCCCTGTGATGAAAATAATAATACATGCTTCTCCAATACCCACAACAAATCACAACCAACGCCCATTTATAACATTTAAAACATGACTACATGCGAATTAACGGGTCTAATTAATACATGCTCACATAAACAGTTATACGTGCTTTTCATATAATTTCACGTGCATAATTAACGGGTCTAATTAATACATGAATTTTGCCCGGATCCAAGAATATCAAAAATGATGTTCAAAACATGAAAATCCATATATTTCATAGATCTAGAATTCATACCTCATGCGAATCTCTTCAAACTTTGAAGGATCGACTAGAGAACTAATTAATCGTCGGATTTCAAATTATACGCGATTCCCACGAGTTTTACTTGATTTTCCCCAAAAGTCTAGAATTAAGATTTTTATGAAAATTGGCCAAACACGGCTTAAGTAGTATCAAAACGTAGCTCTTACCTCCACGAGTTCAAAAATGAAATCTGGAGAGAATCTGACGGACGAACGGTCGTCGATCGGCATCGCAAAGCCCGTTGGCTCAATCTCCCTCCTCTCTCTAGATATTTTTGGCAAGTTTTGGATGAGAATGAATCTCATCCACTTCTATATATAGACAAACTTTCTGGAAATTACGTTTACCTCCCCGCAAATTTCTCAAACTTCTAATTAACCCATGAAACTTCGCACACGTTCATTTTATAACTTTACGAGTGAAAACTATAAATTTCAAAAGTTTTCGACTAGGTTTCGTTTGTGTCTAAAATAACGTCCGAAAACTATATTCTGTGGAATCTATACACAACCTACCTTTTTAATTAACGTATCACTCACGTTCTCACCACAGTTCTCAAAATGATATAACAATATCAAGATTACCAGAATTCCCACAACACAGATAAAGTTACTATTCATCAAATACCAGATAAAGTCAAATAACATTTAAATCATATAAATGTCATTTAGTCATGTCCGTGCAATATGAACTGCCATGTTCCCGTGTCCTCACTGCCACCTTACCGTTGACTCACAGTCAACCTCAACTCAAATTATTAATAACATTAATAATTTCAAAAATCTCAAATGATGCATTTCAAGAATCATAAATTTCTTGAACGGGTGTGACAACTCTCCCCTCCAAAAAGGAAGTTTGTCCCCAAACTTTACCTCATGCGTCGAATAAGTACGGATACTCATTCCTCATGTCTTCCTCATTTTCCCATGTAGCCTCTTCCCGTGTGATTGTGCCACAATACTTTTACCATCAGAATCGTCTTAGTTCTCAAGACTTGTTCCTTTCGATCTAGAATCTCTACCGGTTGTTCCACATAAGTCAAATCTCCCTGAATTTGTAGCGGTTCAGGTACAATGATCTTACTCGTATCAGTCATACACCGTCTCAACATCGACACGTGAAATACGTTATGCACATGTTCCAACTCTGATGACAAGGCCAATCGGTAAGCCACTGGACCTACTCTCTCTAGAATCTCAAAAGGTCCTATGAATCTTGGATTGAGCTTTCCCTTCTTTCCAAATCGTACAATGCCTTTTGAAGGCGATATTCTCAAATACACAATGTCCCCTACCTCAAAAGTCATCGGTCGTCGCTTAGAGTCCGCATAGCTCTTATACCGGCTCTGAGCTACCTTGAGTCGTTCTTGAATCAACTTCACCTTCTCAGTAGTCACCTGTATTAACTCAGGTCCTAATAACTTCCTTTCTCTAACCTCGGTCCAACAAACCGGTGATCGACATTTACGCCTATACAAAGCTTCATATGGTGCCATACCAATACTGGACTGAAATCCGTTGTTGTACGCAAATTCAATTAACGGCAAATGGTGCTCCCAATCATTCCCAAAATCCAATACACACAATCGTAACATATCCTCTAAGGTCTGAATCATACGTTCCGACTGTCCATCGGTCTGAGGATGAAATGCAGTACTGAAACTCAATTTCGTACCCATAGCTGTTTGTAAACTTCCCCAAAACCTTGACGTAAAACTACTATCACGATCTGATACAATCACAGCTGGAACTCCATGTAGTCTTACAATCTCTTTCACATACAACTCTGCTAACCTCGAAGGCTTAGTCGTCTTGATTGGTAGAAAATGAGCTGACTTGGTTAATCGGTCAACTATAACCCAAATCTTATCATTCTTATTGCATGATCGTGGAAATCCTGAAACAAAGTCCATTGTGATCTCGTCCCATTTCCATTCCGACACTGGCAATGGTTGTAGTAACCCCACGGGTACTTGTCTCTCTGCTTTGACCTGTTGACATGCCGAACATTCAGATACAAATTTAGCGACTTCACGCTTCATACCCTTCCACCAGAAGTTTTCTCTCAAGTTTCTGTACATCTTATTACTTCCCGGGTGCACTGAATATCTAGTACTATGTGCTTCCTTTAAAAGTCGTTCTTTCAAATCTTTCACATTCGATACGCATAATCGGTTCCCAAGCATCAACGCCCCTTGTTGTAAAATAAATCCCGTTCATTTTCCCAAAGGTATCTCGTCCCTCATTTTGCACAAATAGACATCGTTAAATTGTTCTTTCTTGATTTCATCAATAATATCTGAGTGTGCCATGATCGCCATCATCAAGCCATCATTGGTCCCTGGAATCACATCCAATTCTAAGCATTCCATCTCTGTTATCAACTCTTTTTGTTGTGTTATCTCGTCGGCTAAATTCCTTGGCGTCTTTCGGCTTAATGCATCGGCCACTACATTAGCCTTTCCCGGATGGTACTCAAACGAAAGATCGTAATCCTTCATCAATTCCAACCATCTTCGCTGTCTCATATTCAAGTCCCGTTGGGTAAAAATGTATTTCAAACTCTTGTGGTCTATGAATATTTCACACTTTTCCCCGTATAAGTAGTGTCTCCAAATCTTCAACGCATGAATCACAGCGGCTAATTCCAGATCGTGAGTCGGATAATTTACCTCGTGTGTCTTCAATTGTCTCGAAGCATAGGCAATCACCTTGCCACCTTGCATAAGTACACATCCCAAACCTTGATGCGAAGCATCACTATAGATTACAAATCCTTCGATTCCGGATGGTATTGTCAATATTGGTGCTTTCGTCAAACGTGACTTCAACTCTTGGAAACTGTCTTCACATTCCTAACTCCATTAAAAAATAACACCCTTTCTCATTAACTTTTTCATCGGCAATGAAATCTTCGAGAAATGTTCGATAAAACGGCGGTAGTATCCCGCTAATCCCAAGAAACTTCGAATTTTTGGATACGGAAGTCGGTCTTTGCCAATTTGATACAACTTCTACTTTGTGAGGGTCAACTGATACTCCATTCTTGTCAATCACATGACCAAGAAAAGTAATACTAGACAACCAAAATTTACATTTCTTGAATTTCCCAAATAATTGTTTTTCCCGCAGTCTCTGAAGTATCAATCTCAAATGATTCTCGTGTGTTATCTCACTTGGCGAATAAATAAGGATATCGTCAATGAATACTATCACAAAATCATCCAAATAGTCCTTAAAGACTCGGTTCATCAGATCCATGAATGTGGCTGGTGCATTTGTAACTCCAAATGGCATGACTAAGAACTCATAATGTCCGTAGCGCGTTCTGAAAGCTGTTTTTTCAACATCTTCGGCCTTCACTTTCAACTGATGATAACCTGATCTCAAATCTATTTTCGAAAATACTTGAGCCCCACGAAGTTGATCAAATAGGTCATCGATTCTCGGCAGTGGATACTTGTTCTTAATCGTTAACTTATTCAGTTCCCGGTAATCAACACACATACGCATGGAGCCATCTTTCTTCTTTACAAACAATACTGGAGCTCCCCATGGTGAAATACTTGGTCGAATGAAACCCTTGTCAAGTAACTCTTGTAATTGGATTTTCAGCTCTTTCAATTCTATGGGTGCCATTCTATACGGTGCCTTTGATACGGGTCTTGCGTCTGGTATAACCTCAATGGTGAATTCAATTTCCCTTTCAATCAGAACGTCTGGTAAGTCATCAGGAAATACATTCGGGTACTCTCGTACTACTGGAATATCCTCTGCTATTGATTCGGTCGCTGAGACATCAGTCACTGAACATAGAAATCCTTGACATCCCTTTTTCAATAACTTTCCCGCTCGGATAGCTGAAATCAAGTACGGCGGCGGTGTAACCCCACTCCCTTGGAAACAAAAGTTCCCATGCACCGGTGATCGAAAATTAACTTCTTTCCGTTCACAATCTATCGTAGCTTGGTTAAGGGCTAACCAATCCATTCCTAGTATCACATCAAAATGGTTCACCACAATCGGTATAAGGTCTACGGTCATTAACTTCTCGCCTAGCTTGATCTCACAGTTTTTATATATCGTAGAAATAAAAAGCATGCTTCCCATGGGTTGATTTCGGTGAATTTTGGACACAAGATGCCTCTGTGAGTCTAGTTTCTAAATCAAAAAGAAAATCAAAGTTTCAACGGTTGGATCTCTGGGAAAAGGACAAACACCAGACATCACTCAGAGATGTACAACTCTCTGTCCAGAGATTTTGTTTGATTTTTTAAAAATAGTAAAATAATCCGAAATGCTTCATTATTTTTAGGGGGCTTTCCTAACACATTAAACTATATGGAAAAATTTATTTGAAGTTGAAAATACTTGGATAAGGCTCTGATTTACTAATTTCAAAAACGTTTTACTGTTCTGAAACTATTCTGAAACTCTGGACAGATTGTGGTTAACTCACAAAACCCATGATCAAACCCCTCTAAGCATGAAATCTCATCAAAACAAAAATTTCAGTGGTAGAATATTGTGTTATTGACACTTTCCCTTTGGTTTCACTTGATTTCAACGGTTAGATTTCGAACTAAAAATCTTTGACCAAAAAACAGTTTGTGAACTCACTGTTTTCATTTGTCAAGTTCAACTTTTATTTGTTAACCCCAACTATTAAACCATGAAGTTGGGTTTAAACCAAACCACTTCTCCTACCATTTGATGGTCATTGGAGATCAAGACATGACTAAAACTCATGAGTTTTCAAGGAATATAAGGAGACTCCATGAAAACTCAAGCTTAGAGGACCCAAACCATGGTAGGGGTTTGGATTCATCTACTTGTTCTTACTAAAATGATGATCAACTTTAAATCTAATGTGAATCATAAGCTTACATGAGATTCAAAAGATCAAACTCAAGAGCTTTCAAGAGAGATATTGAAGATCTCCAAGAATCTCAAGAGAAAAGTATAAACAAAAAGAGGAAATGAAATCAAGAAAACTAAGAGAGCAAGTGCTCTAAATCCATAAAAGAAAACTAACAAGAGTAGAGTATCACCTCCAACTATTCTCAAATTTTTATATTTTGAAGATCTTCCAAGCTCTTCTTTCAAGTTCTTCTCCCAATGTTCTCTCTTCTACCCAAATGTTCCTCTCTCAAAAGTTCTCCTAAATTCCTCTCAAATTTCCCCAATATTCTTTTTTTCTCTTGGTCTCCCCCCCCCCTTTTTTTTGTTGTCATTTCAAGGAAGATCATCCCTCTTTTATAGGCAAAATTACCAAGTATTTTTCAGTGAATTCGGAGTCAAAGACAAGTGTAAATGTCTCATTTGGTGGTGCAATACGTACTTCCTGAAAATAGACAGACTACTGCACAGGGAGGTAGTCAAAACATTTTTGCGGCAGTCAGTGAATGCCGGAATGGCACTCCGTGAAATCCGCGGCGGCATTCCATGACTGCCGCGCGGCACCTATTGAAAGCCGCGGAAAATCATTAACTGCCGCATTTTAGTTAGCCTTACTTTATCAGTTTTTTGTTTTTATCCGCATACACATACGTATTGTACCACAAAATACGGACTTTAAAAGCAAATGACAGTCAAAAAATGTCGGCAGAACTTGCCGAATGCCGGGCCGGCATTCGATGACTGCCGTTCGGCATTCGCTGAATGCCGTCCGGCACTCACTGAGTGCCGCGAAATACTGCCGTGTGCCGTTTTTTGTTGAACTTCCCTTTTTAGGTCTTTTTTTTCTTCCTTTTTCTTAAAGAAACTTATTTTCGAAGATCTTTTCCAAAAATGGTGTTTTATACCTGAATTCTCCCAAATACCTGGTATTTTCTTCTTTCTGTGAAATTTTATTGCGTTTGGGGAACTTTCTGAAGAGCTTGGAATACTTCGAATCTTTCGGTCCTTATCATCATTGGACGTGGAGGTGACGCTCTCCTAAATTCGACGTTAGGTCAAAATTGGTGTGTCTACAGACCCCTCAATATTAGGAGTATTAGCCAAAAACCTACACGATTTGACCATTTTTAAAAAGCCCCTCGCTACTTTTTTACTTTTGTGAAAAGCCCCTCACTACACATAGATGATATTTATCTGTCAACATTAAACCACCATAACTTACTCGTTTTTTAGCCTTTTTGGGTGGTTTTTTTTTCTTTGATTTCATGTATTTGTTTGAAATCTATGCATTGAAATTGAAAATTATACCCAAAAAAAAGTAATTTGGAACCCCATTTTTTGATTTTATCTATCAAAATAGACAATATTATCTATTGACACACATAGCATTGAGTTAAACAAACATTATTTTCTTATTTTTTTGGCCTTTTTGGATGACATGTTTTTTTGTTTTTTTTTGTCTTTGTTTTTGTTTTTGTTTTTTTTTGTTTGTATTTCATGTATTTCTTCGAGATCTACGCAATGAGCTTGAAATTTTTACAAAAAGATACTCTACAACCTGATTTTGAGATTTAATCTATCTAACAGATAATATTATCTTTCTTATCTATCCACAGACAGATAATATGATCTATTTGTATTAACGGCGATAACTTTTTATCACGCCCCAGCGTAGCAAAATAAGGAAAATTTTCCATTTCCGTTTTGGACCCGTTGGTCATGACAGGTGATGGATCGGTTGTGATGTACTTAGCTTAACATGTACCAGAAAAACAGAGTATATAAAGCAACAGAGAAGATATATGTAAATACTATTATAACTTCAAATAATATTACATTGTCCTTAAATAAAATATCATTAAGGCACAACCGCCTCATTCAAATTAAAAACTTTATCCATTTCTTTATTACAACTTATTAAATTAGAAAAGTAGGGCTGTAGTCTCCTCTAGTTGGCATAATCATATTGCCTTGCATAACCATTTCCTGAACATTTTGGATGTCCAGGACAAAATAAAGTCATCAGCTAATGAAACCCGAGTGAGTATAACGAAAACACAAGCAATGTATATAAAAGTGCATTAACAGTTATTATTAATGTTTAGTACCTTAGAGTACGGTTAATCCATTATTCCAGTCATCGCATAATAACAATTAGTAACAGTTTGAGTAATGAATATGTAAGACCGTGCATGAACAATGAAACCATCTCATCTCAGTGACTCTTTTATATCGATCACAATCTCTTGACTCATTCGGTTCACCTAGAATCATCCGGCGCAATGCCGCTAGTTTAGAAGGTCTATCGATATGTTTGTCGTATTTAGGGCGGCCTGGACGTACCTAGACATTCAAGGTTACAATAACCTATGGAATACTTTAATTAATCTACCGTATCTGAAGCGCCTGGAATAATTTAAAGCTACTATCAGACTGACCTACCGTATCGAAAGCGGCCTAGGCTCAGCCCTCTTAATTAATCTACCATATCTGCAGCAGTCTGGAATAATTAAGGCTACCACAAAACTCTGACTGGCCTACCGTATCTCAAGCGGCCTGGGCTCAATCCTTCCTAATTAACTTACCGTGTCTTAAGAGGCCTGTGATAATTAAGGTTAATTACCATAACCAAGACATCCTCTCTTGACTTTTCCAATCTCACCATCACACATCATGCATTTTAACTTATATCAACTCGACTATGCAAATGTGTAACTTATTCTTTTTCTCGTTTATATAAGGTATCAGAGCGGGCGAAGGACTTGTTCATTCTTTATATATTTTCTTATAAAGGTATTGGAGGGATATGACTTAAATCTGTCTTTTCGCATTTTCTTTATAGAAGGTATCAGAGCGGTTTCTACTTTTCTTTAATATGTATCAGATCTATTTATATTTTGATTACTACAAATGGTATTTAGAGCGGCGGATTCCTATCCTCGTATAAAAGTATCATAGCTAATAAAAATGTGATTATTACGAATTAAACAACTTAGTCCAGAAAAGTCATCCGTTGACCCAGGATGGCCAAAACGGATAAGTATAGTCAAAAATAATAATTTCGATTCAAGAGTTTAAAAGTCCCGCGAATAATTCATCCAGATCCTCATATATCAAATATGATTTTTAAAATTTTTTAAAAGGACAGGAAGTTAGTAAAAATAATACCCAATATCTTACACTGTGCAAAATTTGGTAATTTTGCCTTCAGAGGGAAAAGCTGACTTTTTATCTATAAGGAATTGATTTTTAAAAGTATTTTTATTGAATCCAAATGGGGGTTATTTCGTTAATTACATTAGTGAATTAAATATAATAATAAATGGAAGGGAGAAATGATTTACTTAAATGGAATTAATTACATGAATGGAATTAGCATGCAGTGAAGGAACTATTCAGTGAAACTTGAAAAACTGCTTAGTGAAATAGATCATTCTGTCACAGAGGGGCAAGACCGGTCCTGGTCTTTTAGCGGGACCGACCCTGGTCTTTTAACGGGACCGGTCCTGGTCTTTTAGCGAGACCAGTCATGGCTGGGACTGGTCCTGATAGTTATGCGGGACCGGCCATGGTCGGGATTGGTCCTGGGTATGTTTCTCAACCGGTCCTGGTCGTCTTCTTCCTGAGGACTGTACAGTTGCAGAGCATATACGATTTTTACAAACTTAAACGATACAGCAAGTATAATATAACATTCTCTTCGTTTTTCCGCATAGATTATGAATATATAAGTCTTGTTTTCCAAATCCTAATGTATATCTACTTATTGATGAAAATTCGAGAGTCGCCGAACTACGATTTCGCCGTACGTCGCAACCGATAAAAGTTAAGTTCTAATATTTGAAACAGAGCTTACTGGGGTTGTAATGTTCCATTCCCAATTTACAGAAATCATGTTGGTTGAGTTCGGTGAGAACACCATTTTTAAGCTTCCAGAACTACATATATGTATGTATATATACGTATATCTCAAAAATTGATACCCCTGGCTTGTGCGCAATGACTAATATTATATTATAAGTGAGTTCGAAAGACTCACTAAGCATTAGATTGAGCTGTGCTAATTGCCGAAGAATTTCCAAAACCGTAATATATAAGCTTATAGCTTTGTATCAATGGCTATGGCTTCCTCTAGAGCTTGCTGTGATAATATACTTACTGCATTCTTCTTTTATCTTTGATTTCCATAATGTATGTGTGTGCTTATGCTTGTGATTGAGTGAGGGAGATCAATGGAGAGATTGAGACATATGTTTGTGTGTGTATATATATGTGGCCGAGAGAGAGATCAAATGGAGGAGGAAGCCCCACTGTGAATGGAGTGTGGTTGCAAAATGTAAGTCTCTGTGTGTGTGTCTCAATTGGTTCACAAATGTGAATGTTTATGTAGGCAACAATCAGTGTTGCAAGTTGTAAATGAAATGAGTGTTAGGATAGGATTACAGCCTGTGTGAGAAGTGACCACATCAATCAATTCATAATAATAGTTCTTCCGGTTTAGTTAATCAGTTTGGTTTAGTTAGTTCGTTTAACTAGTTTAGTTCGATTAGATCGGTTAGGTTGGTCAGGGTAGTCTAGAAAAATACCCCAAATAAAAACTAGGGACCAAAAATATAGATGACGTGATTAATATTTTATTAAGAGTTTTAATCCCAATTTATAGGATAACTTAGGGGCGCAGTCTTAAGCAAAATTAACACTAATTAAAATTACTAAAGGGGGTCACAAAATAAATGTCATGTAATTATAATTAATCTACACAAGTATTTTTCATTTATGGAAATAATGCTACAACTAAAAATAATACATAATAGTAAAACAAAATGACATTGTATTAACAATTAACAACACGAGCATTAATATTTATTTATTCAAATAATACTACAACTACAATTACATATAGTAAATAATTAAAAACCAACATCTCTTATTTAATATTAGAGGCGCAAAAATACAGGTTGCTACATCACTCCCCCCTTAATAGAGATTTCGTCCCGAAATCTAAGGTGACTAGTCTTGAAACAACTCCAGGTACTTAGTTCTCATTTCTGATTCTAACTCCCAAGATGCTTCATTCTCATCGTGATACTTCCACTGAACTTTCACTAGAGGAATATCTTTGTTCCACATCGTC
Organism: Hydrangea macrophylla; assembly: GCA_033977485.1. Lineage (NCBI taxonomy): Eukaryota > Viridiplantae > Streptophyta > Magnoliopsida > Cornales > Hydrangeaceae > Hydrangea > Hydrangea macrophylla. Next base: position 110,137,952 of record CM066999.1, read on the forward strand.
TTCATACTGTGATCCAAACTACGTACAGGTCTCGCTCTGTAGGTAACATTCTCGTGGATCTCAATGTCATTGAAATCAATAGCGTGTGAAGGAACTCCCTTGTATTCCCTGAACATGCCGATGTGGAAGACATTGTGTACTCCAGACATCTTTGGTGGCAACGCAAGTCGATAAGCTACTTTTCCAACGCGTTCCAGAATCTCAAATAGTCCAATGAATCGAAGTGACAACTTAACTCTCTTCTGTCCAAAGCGAACTACTCCATGAATCGGTGATACCTTAAAGGGTACATGATCTCCGATAGTGAACTCTTTATCCTTTCTATGTTTATATATGTAGCTCTTCTGTCTACTCCGTGCGGCACGCATCATCTCTTTCACAGCGGTTATCTTCTCATTAGTTTCTCTAACCAAGTCTGGCCCTAACAGTTCTTTATCTCCAATCTCTGTCCAACAAAGTGGGGATCGACACGGTCGTCCACACAATGCTTTGAATGGAGCCATCTCTATACTTGAATGGTAACTGTTGTTGTAAGCAAATTTGATTAATGGAAAATGTGTTTCCCATGAACTTTCAAAGTCTATAACACATGCCTAAGCATATCCTCCATAACCTGATTGGTGTGTTCAGTTTGTCCATCGGTCTGTGGATGAAAAGCAGTACTCAAACTCAATGAAGTTCCCAAAGCTTCTTGAAGACTTTCCCAGAATCCTGAAGTAAACTCTGAATCACGATTTGATAAAATAGACACTTGTACTCCATGTAGTCATATAACTTGTTGAATATACATCCTACTCATCTTCTCCACTGGATAAGTTATGCTGTAAGCGATGAAGTGGGTGGACTTCGTCAAACGATCCACAATTACCCAAATAGCATCATCGTGGTGTTGTGTTCGGGGCAATCCAACTACAAAATCCATTGTGATGTGTTCCCACTTCCAACCTGGAACATGCAGGGGTTACAGAAGTCCTAAGGGTCTTTGATGTTCGGCTTTCACTTGTTGACAAGTCAGACACTTAGACACAAACTCGGCTCCATCCCTTTTCATTCCTTTCCACTAGAATTTTTTCTTCATATCCTTATACATTTTAGTTCCTCCTATATGAACTGTCAATCTCGACCTCTGTGCTTCTTTGAGAATATCTTTCCTTAGACCATCTGTGTTGGTCACACATAATCTATTTCTGCACCGGAGTGCTCCATCGGTCCCAATTTTCCATTCCTCTGGGTCCTTTGCCGATATTTTCTGAAACCAGAGTTGAAGATCTGCGTCTTTCTGTTGCGATTCTAAAATACAATTTATGAGTGTCGGTTACACTACAAGACATCCAAAGTGTTGGCCTTCCCTCTCTGTAGAAACCTGAATATCGAATTCAGCTATAGTTTCCAAGGCTTTCCATTCTCTAACCATTAGAGATGCAACTATACCTTGAGGTTTTCGACTTAAGGCGTCTGCGACTACATTATCTTTACTAGGGTGGTATTCTAATGTAAAGTCATAATTCTTAATCAATTCCATCCATTGGCATTGCCTCATATTCAACTCCTTCTGAGTAAACAAATACTTCAAACTCTTGTGATCGGAGAATAAATCAAACTTCTCTCCATATAGATAGTGTCTCCAGATCTTGAGAGCAAATACTACTGCTGTCAATTCTAGATCATGAGTTGGGTAGTTCATTCATTCGGCTTCAGCTGCCTCGAACCATAAGCAATAACATTGCCGTCTTGCATAAGTACACATCCAAACCCTTGATACGATGCATCACTAAAAATAGAGAACTTCTTGCCATCTCTTGGTATTGCTAATACTGGTGCTATGGTGAATCTTTCTTTTAATTCCTGAAAAGCCTGCTCATGCTTATCATTCCATTCGAACTTCACATCCATCTTAGTCAAACCAGTCAAAAAGGTTGCTATTTTCGAAAATCCTTCTACGAATCTCCGATAATAACCCGCGAGTCAAAGAAAACTTCTGACTTTCGTAGGATTGTTGGTCGAGTCCAATTTGAAACAACATTAATCTTTGATGAATCCACTACGATTCCTTGTTGTGAGACCATATGCCCTAGAAATTCACCTCTTATAGCCAAAACTCGCACTTACTGAACTTCGCATATAAGTGAAGACTCTGAAGAGTCTGCATTGCGATTTGCAAGTGTTGTTCATGTTCTTCCTTGGTCTTTGAGTAGATCAAGATATCATCAATGAAGACTATGATGAATTGATCCAAGTAAGGCCTGAACAATCTGTTCATTAGATCCATGAACACTACTGGGGCATTAGTTAATCCAAACGACATTACCAAAAACTCATAGTGACCGTACCTTATTCTAAAAGCTGTCTTTGGTACGTCCTCGGGTCGTACGAGTAACTGATGGTATCCTGATCGTAAATCTATCTTAGAAAAGATTATAGCTCCTTGCAATTGATCAAATAGATTGTCTATTCGTGGTAGAGGATACTTGTTCTTTATGGTGACTTTATTCAACTTCTTGTAGTCAATGCACAATCAAAGCAATTCGTCCTTCTTCTTTACGAATAACACTGGTGCTCTCCAGGGTGATGTACTTGGACGTATAAATCCCAGATCTTCAAGTTCTTGAACTTGTTTCTTTTGTTCCAGCATTTCTGTAGGATCCATTCTGTAAGGTGCTTTGGATATTAGGATAGTGTTGGGTACTAGATCAATGCAAAAATCGATCTTTCTCTAAGGTGGTAACCCAGAGATATCTTGAAAAACATCCTCAAAGTCTCTGACTATGGGTATTGATGAGATAACCACTTCTGTACTGACAGCCTTGATGTTAGCTAAACAGTTGGTAAGGAACGTACCACTCATAGGGTTATATTGGAATTCAAAAGGTTGACCTCCAGGTACCGAAAAAGTAATACTCTTCTTAACACAATCCAACTTAACATGATACTTAGTGAGTCAATCGATTCCTAATATCACATCAAATTCCTTCATTGTTAGCACTGCACCAAAACTGCCAATTTGTCACCCTTTTTTTTGCTAGCTTTATCACTGTACAGAGCAGTGACAAAATTGTCACTGTCTATGACAATGACAAATTGCTATTGGTGATAAAAGTAGTAATTTGTCACCGCTTGTAACAGTGACAAATGTTATGGTACTATAGTCACTATCTTCAATAGTGACAAATGTAGCCTCAATGAAATATTTTATAGGCACTTTTATTTCCCTCCCAATTTTTTTCATATCCCTCCTCACTCTAAAATTATCACTGAGGTGAGATCTTCCCAAACCCCCCAACATTTGGTTTCCCCCCAACCCCTTCTTTTCCCTCTTTTTCTCTAGATCCCCAAACCAGACACCAGTCTCTCCCCTCTTTCTCTCTCTCTCTCTCTTCAACCCACCACCACTATGCCTACGGAAAATAAACTCCTCGCAACAAATCCAATGTGGCCGCTGCCAAAACCATTCGAGACCCACTAGAAGAAAACCTAGCTCGCGCACATCCTCTTCCGACCCGACACCTACATTGGCTCAATCAAAAATATACCCAAACCTTCTAGATCTACGACACCAACGAAATGGTCCACCGATTTGTCTCCTATATGCGCGGTCTCTACAAGTTCTTTGCCGAAATCCTCATAAATGCGGCCAACAACAAGAAGAGAGACCCATCAATGGATGCTGGATGCCGTGAAGGTCTATATCGACTCTCGGAGCAGAACTGTATTGGTGTTTACGACAATGGTGATGGTTTTCCCATGGAGATTCATCAAGAATAGGGCGTTTATGTGCCTGAGATGATATTCGGGCACCTGTTGATGACTGGTGGGAGGAATGGGCATGGTGCGAAGCTTATGAATATCTTCTCAACAGAGTTTGTGATCGAGACTGCCAGTGGAAAGCTCCAGAAGAAGTATAAGCAGGTATAGATTTAGGGTTTGTTGATTTTTTATTTTGATTGTTGATTTTGGTCTACTATACCTTTGTAGATAGATGGATATTTAGGGTTTCTAGTTCTCTTTCATTGATTTCTTTATGAGGATATTGATTTTTGATTGTTGATTTGGATCTCCTTGAACTTTTCATGGATTTATTTATTTAGGGTTTGATTTTTGGTTATTGTTATTGAATCTCTTGTTTATGATTTTTGATTTTTTTTTCTTTGGGTTTTTTTTTCCTTTTTTTCTTTCTAGATTTTTGGCTCTTTATTGCAAGTATTTGTTAGATTTAGGGTTTATATGATGCGTGATTATGATGAAACATTGTTGATATTGGGTTTATTTGTTGATGTCCATTGGGCAAATGCATATTGGGTTGGGCAGATAGGCTTTACTGTCTTAATTAGGAATTTTGGTTTTTTACTTATAGATGAGTAATAGTTTGAGCTTCTGCTAACATATCACCCATTTTTGCTCATTTACTTTTCAGGGTTTACAAAATTTTGGTAAATAAGGACTTAGAATTTTTTGGTTTGCATTTTTCAACGACTTAGACTTAAATTTGCTATGTTTCCTTGTTTCATATATGTTTCAAAAGTTTCTTGTTTTCGGGTTTTCTTGATTCTGAAATCAGCACATACTTGCATTCTTGAAAATAAATACCCTCTATTTCTCTATCAAGGTGTAATAACCCCCATTTTCTTGCATTGCCATATTTAAAATTAAATATACATTGTCTGCCTTTATTTAAATTCTTATGTGAAAAATTTATTTCTTGACTAATCCCATAATTGAAATTACTTTTGGGGTCAAAATGCAATTTTCCTAAAAACTGGCAATACCTGTGTTAAATTTCAAATCTGTATTTCAAACGGTGGAATTATTTCTTTTAAACTCCAACTGTATTTTTATAAAATCAGAAAACTCTTTCTAACATTAAAATGAATTTTCTGTATTTTTGTGATAAACACCGTATCACGAAAATACTAGTTTAGGTTTAAAACTGTCCGCGCAGTGTTAAACTTCCACAGAATTTTGGGAGTAACTGATTGGACAAATTTCTTTATACCCAATTATTATTGCTAAAGTTTTCCCTTAGGCCTTGTTTGACAAATGCTTGTAGTATGTGTGTTGTCCTAATGCCATAAGCTTGATTCCCAAACACACCTTGACCCACACCAACTCCACCTACCCTTTCAATTATCAATGGAGCATTATGAATTGCAAGTGTATATTTACACATCATTGTTGCACTTTCTTTGTAATTAGTGGAGATTAATGGAGAATGAGTGGGATGTTAGGCAAATGTTTTCTAAGTGGAAGTTTGAGTATTTATACACCCAATCACACTACACATTCTACACTCCTAACATAGAGAGCTTGAGAGAGTCACATAGAGAGATAAGAGAAAGTTTGAGAGTTCAATTTGCTGAAAATTTCTAGAGAGAAGAGCTCCTCAATTTCCATAGCCAAGCTTGTATTGGGTTTCTTGATTTGGTTATCTTTCTCAACAAATCTCTTTGCACTTAATCACGGTGAGTATTACTAACTCACTCCAAATGTAACTCATTCCTTATTTACTGATTTAGGTAGTTAATTTTAACAGTAGCAGAATTTTGTTTTCAGATTTTTGTTAGGAAAACGAATGAAATTTAAGGTTCTGCCCGCGTTGTCCCAAGCAAAACTCGATTCTGCACACTTTTCGTCTAATGCAATTTTCTCAGATTTTGCACCGTTTGGGCAGAAAATGAGGATTACAGTAGCAGAAAAAGTATATTAGAAATTCAATCTAATATTTTCTCTTTTAATTTTAACAGTAGCAGAATTTTGTTTTCAGATTTTTGTTAGGAAAACGAATGAAATTTAAGGTTCTGCCCGCGTTGTCCCAAGCAAAACTCGATTCTGTACACTTTTTGTCTAATGCAATTTTCTCAGATTCTGCACCGTTTGGACAGAAAACGAGGATTTCAGTAGCAGTTTTTAGAATGCTATTAGTTATGTTTAAAATGATTAAGGCAATGAATTACGAATTTTCAATCCCCGTACGCGTATTATTTCTTTAATTCTGTGAATTCCTTTATGTTTAAAGTTTGATGACATTCATGTGGAGTCAGTTGTACATGCATGGTGAGTGTTGGTAGTGTGTAAAAGAGTAATGATAGTGTGGAAAAGAGTAATGATTGTGTGGAAGAGTATGAGTTTGAGTTGTGGTTGTGGTTGTGGTTGTGGTTGTGGTTGTGGTTGTAATTGTGGCTGTGGTTATGGTTGTGGTTGTGGATGTGATTGTGGTTGGAGTTGAAAAAGAGGATGAGGGTGTCTTTGAAATGCGAAGGTGGCAAAAATGGACACTCCCTGACGCCCATGGAAGCGTTAAAGTGTGTGAAGCCGAACTTGGACACTCACTGGCACCCATGGAAGTGCTAAAGTGTGGCCTATAGACACTCCCTGAATGACTCGAGTCTGGATACCTGTGTGGGGGTTGCCCCGGTATTTGCATGGCGGTTAGGGTATTCAAAGTGTGAGGCATTGGACACTCCCTGGTACCCCGGACCAAAGTGTGAGGCAAACTGGACACTCCCTGGCGCCCCGTTGCTAAAGTGTGGCTATCTTAGTATTTCAAAGATACCAGGAGTAGGATAGAGGGTTGTTGGGTTTTGTCGAGAGAAAAGAGTCGGTTAGATGAGATGGTGCATTGTTCTCATACACGGTCACATATGTGTGAATTTATCTTTTAATTATTGTTGTGGTTGTTTTTCTAACAAGCTCTTTATCATAAATATAAACTTGTGGTATTTAAATGGAAATGGGAAAAAGGTAAATGGGCATGTTTTTACATTCAAAGCTAAGTTTTTAATACTCACCAGCTTCTTGAAGCTGACGGCGTTGATGCGTCCTGGA